>JAILYF010000114.1:0-67500 GCA_025491095.1 Brachionus asplanchnoidis | reverse complement strand
AGTTAAAGAATGTGAAAAACCACCGAAAAGATGCCTTAACTGTCATAAATTCAACCATACAATTCTCAGCTGTAAAGAATTGAACAAATCATGCGCTAAATGTAAAAAACAAGCTCATACGGGCGAGTGTACAAGTCAACTCGAATGTGTAAACTGTGGTGGAAAACATTCTGCTTATTACAGAGGATGTCCTAGTTATAAAGACGCTGTTAAGAGATCATTCGCTCAATTGGTCAATAACATTAATAATAATAAACAAGCTTCAAACTCACAAGACGCGCCAAGCGGATTTTATCGAAATGAGAGTGCAATGTACTCAAATGCAGTGTATGTAGCCAAGCCTTCAAGTAATAACGATAGCTGTATGCGTGAAATGGGCCAAAACATAGTTAAATTGCTGGAAATGAAAAATACAGTAGAGTCAATTGATAAACGGTTATATAAGGTTGAGGAACTTCAGACAAAAGTAGCTGAACTAAGCGGAACAGTGAGTGATTTAAGCAACAAAATAGTGCAGCTGAATAATAAAGTGAACGAGTTTAACAAAAAAATGGAAAGTAATAATGTAATAGTAGGTCATTTTGTCACAGATGTTATAAGAATGGTAACTCCATCTAACAAAGCGAACAAACAATTATTTGCTCAAAAAATTCATGAACGATTTACTCATCATAAATTAGGTAATTTTTCTTTAGATGTTTTTTCGGGGTACTGCTCTAAGCTATGGGGAAATCAATCATTAAATAATGTAATTAATGGATAAAGAAAAAGATGAGAATTGTTTTAAGTTTTTACATTGGAATCCTAACTCTATAAATAACAAAATATGTGAATTTTTATCTTTTTTAGAACTTTACTCGCCTGAATTAGTAGCAATTAATGAAACAAAATGTAATGATGTATCATTTAGAAAACTTTTTGCTATTCATAAACTTGAAGGGTATAAAATCGAACATAAAGAAAGAAAGAATGGCCAAGGTGGAGGGGTAGCTTTTTTAATTAAGGAAAATGTCAACTATAGTCTAGAAAAAGAATATGATTCGTTCGAATTAGAGTTACTATGTCTAAAAATTAACTTAAAAAACTCAAATTTTTTAGTTTTTTCGTACTACAACCCTCCAAACATCGAACCAAAAAAAGAATTTTTCGAAAAATTGTATGAAAGTAAAGTAGATTTTGTTTTAGCAGGTGATTTAAATTCCAAAAGTAAAGCTCTAAATTGCGTAGAAAAAAAAACAAATGGTTTTTTTTTAGACAAAATTTTATTAAATAGTAATTTTTGTGTTTTAAATGATAAATCTCCAACTCACTGTCATTTTACAACACAAAAAGAGGATATTTTAGATCTTTTTATTGCTTCACCTTCTTTTTACAGCAAAAAAGTTGAATTTTCAAGTCTAAAAAAACATGATATGGGCAGTGACCACTATCCTGTTTTACTAAAACTCAAATTTAAATTTGATTTATATGAAAAAGATATTTATAATTTAAAAAAGTTGGATCTTAATAAGGCCGAGTGGGATAAGTTTAGAGGGCTTCTACCAAAAGAAGTCCCAAATGAAATTAAAAATAATTTAGAAAAATTTAACCAGTTTATAACGGAAAGCCTTGTTTATGCTGCGACAAATTAAATTCCTACCTTTAAAACTAGAAATTTTAAAAAAACATTGCCATACTATATTCTGGAATTAATTGATGAAAAACATAGAGCAAAAAATCGTCTTAAAAAACACAACAATCCAGAAAATAAAGCACGTTTTAACCTTTTTACAAAATTAGTTCGGGAAGAAATTGAAGCTTTTAGAGACAAAAATTGGCAAGATTTTCTCGATTAAATAAATAAGAACGTAGTTTCTTCAAAGCACTTTTGGCGAAAAGTTAATAGGAACAGGAATGATTCTAAAAAATCATCAAAGAATGGTCAATTTCCTAAATTAACCTATGATGGCAAAGAGTATAATACAGAGATGGAAAAAGTTGAGCTATTTGGTAAGCTATTGGAAGAAACATTTAAGGACAAAAACTTAAATAATTATGATAACAAACATAAGGAAAAGGTTGAAGAGGAGGTAGCTAATTATTTGACAAAGGAGAGAAGTAACGAAGCTAGCTTTAAAATATCTGAGTTAGAGCAAGCAATAAATAAATTAAATATAAGTTCAGCACCAGGTCCAGATAATATCCATAATTTATACTAAATAAACTCTTCTGATGATTTTAAAAAACTAATTCTGGACTTGTTAAATTTGTCTGCGAGAACAAATGCGTTGCCTAACGAGTGGAAAATTGCAAGAATAAGCATGATCCCCAAAAAAAAAGCAAATAGCCCAAGTCCTAAAGACTATAGACCAGTTAGTGTCACAAGTTGTTTAGGTAAATTGTCGGAAAGACTTGTCTTAAAAAGGTTAAACACGTTTATTGAAGAAAATGAGCTGATAATTAAACAACAATCAGGGTTTAGGAAGCATAGACAAACTAGGGATAATTTATTTCATTTTATACAAAAAACAATTGAAACATTCGAAAGAAAAAAGAAAGTTTGTGCCATTTTTTTCGATATTCAGGCAGCATTCGACAAGGTCTGGCATAAAAGTCTTCTTTATAAAATGATCAAAATGAAGATACCGATTGATCTTATTTTATGGTTAAGAGCATTTTTAGAAAATAGGAAATTTTTCGTTAATATTGGAAATACACAATCAAAACTTTACGATATAAAAGCAGGAGTCCCACAAGGAGCAGTGTTAAGTCCCTTACTTTTTTCGATTTATATAAATGACATACCAACTAAATATAATAAAAACAAAAGTTATTCGCTACTTTTTGCGGACGATCTAGTGTCTTATTTTATCTTTAATAAGTACAATAACATTCAAAAAATGATAAATGGTTATATTAGGAACATAGAACAGTGGCTTACATTTAAATTCGATACTTTTCTTGGTAACCTAAAAGTGTAGCAGTAAAAGAAAAAATAACTAAAAGAAACATTGCCTAATTTGTCTTATATTTTTTTTTTTTTTTTTTTTGTTTTCTTCTTCTATTTTATTTTTTTAGTTGTTTTCTTGTTTTGTAATTATAAAAAAAAAAAAAAAAATCTTACTTTTTTATTTTTTATTTTTTTGTAAATATTCCGTTTTTTTTTTTATGTTCTATTCTTCTTTTTTTTCGTATTTAATAATTTTATTTTATATTTCTTATTTTTGTTTTTTTGAAACATTTTATTTAAGCTTGGCAAAGGAGCGAAAGCTCGAGCCAATATTTATTTATTTATTTAAATAAAGACGTTTATCATCATAAACAACAAGAGCTTTCTAATGTTAAAATAGAATTCTTCCCAGCAAACATGACATCAGTACTGCAGCCAATGGATCAAGGTGTTATTGCATCATTCAAAATGAAATACAGAAGCCTAATGATGCAAGAAAAAATTGAATCAATCGAATACAGTTCAGCTTCTAAACAAATCGATGTTTTGGATGCAATTTATAAATTAAAAACTGCTTGGGGCAGCGTGGCACCATCTACAATATCAGCATGCTTTAGAAAAGGAGGATTCAAAAAATCGTCTAATTTGGATATCATTGAGTCTATTGACAACAATCAGCTAGAGTTTGAGAAACTAGGTTCAGTGTTGACAAACAAAATTGTGAATTTTGACAAATATGCCTTTCGACATTGTGATGATTTGGTTCCTTCTGGTGAGACATACAGCGATGATTTAGTTGCATTGGAACAAGGTGAGCAAACCGAAGAAGCAGAACCATCCCTAACCATGGAAACAGAAACAGAGTTTATAAGCAAAGAAAAAGAACCGCCGGACTGAATACAGCTTGAGAATATTTTATGAATAGCAAAGAAGACTGTAGAAATGAGATAAATTCAGTCTTCAAACTCATCGCCTCTATTCAATCAATCAAATCAAAAAAACAATCGAAAATCACAAGTTTTTTCAGTTTATCTAATTAGTTTATTTAATTTTTTCTTATTTTTATTGTTTATGTTAATTACTTTGTGTTTTCTTATCTTATTTTGTCAATAAAAAACTAAAAAAATCTATCAACCGCCCAATTATACATTTTTTTTAACACCAATCAATTAACATGGAAAATTTGATATAACGATTTTTCATATAACGAATGACATTATAAAGTCCCGCTCATTCGTTGTAGCGCGAGTGCACTGTACATTTAAAGTTAAAAAATATTTTTTAAAATATAATAAAAAGAAAGCGAAGATGACGATGAAGCGCCTATAGCTCAACCAACAAAAAGGTTCTGCTCCACAAATGCAAGCTTAGATCCAGCAGCATGCACATCTTCTCAAGCAGCAACCCAAGCACAAACTCAAGCGTCAACACAAAAATGTTGGGTTGGTAGACCAAAAGGGTCAAAAAATAAACCCTAAATAATTCGTTCAATTGTACTTTTCTTTTTTTTTAAATCTTTTCATTCAAAATACAATTTTTTTATTAATTTTAATAAGATTACTTTTCATTTTTTTAAGAGTAACTTTCATTATTTTATTATGTAGATATTTTCACTATAAATAAGAGAAAGGTTAAAATATCTTAAGAAGTACATAAATTATAGTATGCTATTAATTTGTTTAGGTGAGCGATTAAATAATTTAATATATTAATAATGAATTATAACTTATAATAATTTTTTATATAATGATAAACCCCTCTCTATTTTTATAAAATATAAGCTGCATTTATAATTACTAAAAATTTAAAAATCAAAAAATTTGAAGACTTGATAAATGATTAAATGTCAAATGAATTTTATTACTTATCATCTTCAATTAACGTTAAATACAATTGATTTAAAATAAATTTAAAATCATTTCTAAAATTATATGAAGTCCTTTAATTCAAGAATTGTTAAATGAAGAAAATCATGATTTTTGCTTTCTTGAAAAGCTAAATATAAAAAAAAATTGTGTTTAAAGTTTTTTGTTTGTAGAGAGAAGTTTTTGTTTTTGTAAATGATAATTTTTGATTTGGATTTTTTGCAATCGGTTTTTGGTAAACTAAAAATTTTAATCAAAAATAAAATAAATTGAATATTTGAACGATCAAAGTGATTTATTGTAAACAAAATTATTAACGAAATAATAAATTATCAAAAAAAATCTGTCAATTAGAAATTTATTCATATTAAATTTGCATAAATACTTAAATATTCAAAAATTAAATTTCAATAAAAATTTCCTCACTTGAAAAATAAAATAATTAATAAAAAAAAAATTTTTAAGACTTCTCCGATTTTTTTATATATGCCATTGTCAAATCAATTACTTTTTTGCTATTTAAAGACTCTAAATTTTTAACATGCACCCTTACTTTATTAACTACTTTTTTCATTATCATTTTATAGTCCTCTTTATCTATTTTATTTTTTAAAAAATAAGGCTTCAAAGTTGTTTTACAAATCATCGCTATTTGCTCCTGAATATAATCAGCTTTTGAATTTAATAAAATGGCTTCATTTATAGAATCAGTTTTTAAATATTTTTTTTCAGCATTACATTTAACCTCTGGTCTACTCATTGGATCTATTTTTGGTTCAGTTGACTCTTCTTTACAATTGAACATATTTTCAAAAGGTGAAGACTCTTTATTTAATTTGATTGATGACTTTTTTTCTGTTGGAGCTGTGCATTCTTGTTTTACCACTAATATTCCAGTAGGCTCAAGTTTGCTTCCACTGTTTTCTCTTGGTAATTTAATTTTTTTCTCAGAATCAAAAATTTCTGCTTTTGGATTAAATTTAATTTTTGGTCTAGTTAATGCTCCTATTGTTGGTTCAGTAGGCTCTTCTTTACAATTGAACATATTTTCAAAAGGTGAAGACTCTTTATTTAATTTGATTGATGGCATTTTTTGGGTATAGGTTGTGCATTCTTGTTTTACCACTAATATTCCAGTAGGCTCAAGTTTACATTCTCTTGGTAATTTACTTTTTTTCTCAAAATCAAAAATTTCTTCTTTTGGATTAAATTTAATTTTTGGTCTACTAATTGAATCAATTTTTGGTTCAGCTGGTTCTTTTTTACAATTGAATATCTTTTCAAATGATGAAGAATCTTTAGTTGACTTGATTGATGACTTTTTTTCTGTTGGAGCTGTGCATTCTTGTTTTACCACTAGTATTCCAGAAGGCTCAAGTTTACATCCACTTTTTTCAATTGTCAATTTACCCTTTTTCTCAAAATCAAAAATTTCTGCTTTTGGATTAAATTTAACTACTGGTTTTGTTAATGCATTCATTTTTGGCTCAAATGACTCTTCTTTACAATTGAGTTTTTTATCAAATGATGAAGACTCTTTTTCTGTTGGAGCTGTGCATTCTTGTTTTACCACTAATATTCCAGTAGGCTCAAGATTACATTCTCTTGGTAATTTACTTTTTTTCTCAAAATCAAAAATTTCTTCTTTTGGACTAAATTTAATTTTTGGTTCAGTTGACTCTTCTTTACAATTGAGTTTTTTATCAAATGATGAAGACTCTTTACTTGACTTTGTTGATGACTTTTTTTCTATGAAAGTTGTGCATTCTTTTTTTGTTACCAATAATTTGGTATGCTCAATTTTTTGCCTTTTGACCAATTCTTTATTTTCGATTGAATGCTTTGAACACTGTTTAATAAGTTCAATCGATCCATTGCTTTTTAATTTTTTTTATTTTAAATTACTCAAGAAAAAAATAATAAATAATACTGATTTATTTTAATATTTGAAGAGCTTTTTGTCAAAATGCTTTGACTGTTCATTATTGAATTCAATAAATTAATTGATGTTGAAGTTTTATTCTCTTCTCTTTGAAAAAAAAAGATTATTTTAAAAAAATTTTTATTAAAAAGTTGAAAAAATTTACTTTAAATTTTGGCGATTATTATTTTCGTTACTTTCAAAATATTGACTTGTCTGAGAAGTCAATTGAATTGATGCGTGATCCTCTTCGTTTAAAGATTTGACTCTAAACATGCTTGATAGATTTGAAATAGTGCCATTATTTTCTTTTTTATCATCCTGCTCTAAAATCTTTTTTAAAATACGCTTCTTGGAACTATTTTTTTTGTCTATTGACTTGTAATACTTTTTATAAGTCAGAGTAGTTTTTTTTCGTTTGGTAGAGCTTTTTTTTTTTGGTTCTTTTGTATTTTTTGACAATCTTTGAACTTTTAGAAGATGATGATTTTTTTGAAGTTTTTAAGCTGACTTTGCGTCTTATACGCTTGGTTTTTTTCCGGATGGTTTTTCTTTTTTTGATTGTCTTTTTTTTATTTTTTTTTGACTCAAATTTCTGCGATTTTCATTTACATTGCGTCTGACTCTTTCGGCAAAATTAGTTCTTGCTATTAAGCGACGCTGATTTGGATGTGAACTAGATGGTTCAGTATGATTTAATCTTTGAGTAATGCACTGTGGACAGAACCATTCTCCCTCTGGTATTTCAGAAATTGGCGGATTTAAACATTCGCCTAATTGTAAAATAAAATTCATTTATAAATTTTTTTTCGCAGGAAAAAAAAAAAAAAACAGAAATTTTTCTCAATATGTTGCCAAGTGGATTGGTAAAAAAAGTAAGCATTAATAAATAGCTGAAAAAACTTCTAATTCGAGATAACAAAAAGAGATATGTAAAAATTTTGAATAATAAATTTTTTTCATATAATAATATAGAACTTTAAAAATTTAAATGTTTATTTTTTGTTTTTTTTTTAATATTTATAAGAATGATTTTTTCCTATTGACTGAATTTAGCCAAATTTTGTAAAAATATTTAAACGACTTTAAAAATTAAGAAAATTAAAAAATCTAGTTGTCTCATGGTTTAATAAAAGAAGGCTAGAATACCTGTAAATCACACCTGTCCTCTAATTTTTATCAAGAAAATATAAATGTTTGGTATATTGAAAAAAATTTTATTTTAATTTATTTGAAAAATAATTTTAGAGTGAGCTTCGAGCTCCGAGGCAGCTTCGAGCGGCAAAGACCCCACTTTTTAGCCCTCATTATTGAAATTTTTTAATTAATGTTAAATGTAAAAAAGTTAAATAAATATAAATTTTAAGTTTCTTAAAAATAAAAATTTGAATGAATAGGTTATTTTTATAAAATTAAAAGGGTAGATAGTTATTAATTTTTTTATATCATTTTAAAAATAACTTTTGTTTTATATTAAAAATATAATTTGGACTAACGAATTGATGGTTTCGAACAGAAATTTGCTTTCAACCAAGTAGTTAACTAAAAAGTCAAGCTTTTTTTGATGGATGCTGTTTTTAAAAGATACCTTTTCCAGTTGATAATGATTTATTCAAATATTGCTAGAGGTTTTCTAAATTTTTAGATAAAGACTTTTATAATTTTGAAAAATTTCATTTCATGGTTTATTAACTAAAAAATACTCGTTCAAAAATAGAACTTATTTTCAACATTATAAAAGCCTATCATCGCCTACTTAAAAAATTAAAGCCTTATTTTTTTAAATTGATTTTAAATATTTTTTTAAAAGACTGTTAAATATTTTTTAAGTTAAAAACATCTAATTTACTATATTCTTGAATATCTTTTGTTTTTTAAAAAATTTATTTTCTTATTTTTATTATAAAATAAATAAATTTAAAGATTTTTATTTTTAAACTAAGACTAAGAGTCTCACTATGGTAGCTAAAACGAGTTACAAAACATAAGTTAAATAAGAATCTGCTACTTTTCGACAAGTAAATTTCGTAAAGGTAAATTTCGACAAGATAAATTAGACAAGATTGTTAATTAGACAACTATTTTCGTAAAAGTGTATTTCGACAAACGTCTTAAAATTGGGCAAATAAAAATTAGACAAAAAAATTTATTAAGAAAAATTAATTTTCAAATCAAATTAAAAAATAGAAAAAAATTATTTATAGTCAATTAAAATAGATAAATTAGTTAAGTATTGTTTTATTTTTATCCTGAAGGAGCCAATGCTCGGTACAGTTAACAAATAAGTAAATAATTATAAACATTTTGATCATTAGATTTACTCGATCACAACTTAGTTGAATGAATTATTAAAGTAAGTTATTAATTGAATTCACTTAATCATCCATAATAAAATTTAAGAAAAAAAAACACGAAAAAAAATTTGTCAAGTTTTGTCGAATGCATATTATTCGAAAATTAATTTTTCGAGTTTTAATTGCTTCGTCGAAAATCAATTTTCTTAATTTTTATTTGTCGAAATTAAGTTGTCTAAAATTACCTTTTCCAAATTTACTTGTCGAAATGTAAATATATATGAAAAATTCATATTAATGTTAATGACTACAGTACCAAGACTTCAATAGTGCTGATTGATCATATATTTTTGGAGAGTAATCGAGGTCTAGTTGATTCGGTAAACTTTATTGTCTCACAAATAAAACTAAATATGGAACTGAATTTAAATTATTTTTATTTGTATAATTTATTAAATGACCTTTTGAAGGTTGATTTTTTTACATAAATTTTGACTCGAATTTTATTATCTAATAGAAAATATTTCTTTTGTTAGACTTTTGTTTAAGCATTTTTTTTTTTTGCCTATGTGGCTTTAAGCTAATAAATATAAATATACCGTTAAATAAACTAAAAAGAATAAGTTTTGTTTAATTGTAGTTGATCTGACGCTAAAAATCATCTAGTTTCTTTTTAAAATTTTCTTTTGATGTTGCTGCCAATGCGCAAAATTAAAGTATAAGATCTCATAATTAAGTCATATTTATTTTTTTAACATCGCACTTTTTGTCATTAAAATACGAAAAAATACATCATTTTGATCTTGATCTCAAATTTCAATTGGCTAAAATATATCTCTATTAAATTTCGATATTTCCCTTTTCTCAACCTTAAATTAATTTTCATTGTTGGAATTTACTAAAACATATTTTGTTTCATGAAGTTTCACCATCAAAGTTTATAATGCTCCATTTTTTCCAAATCAATGAAAATTTTTTTTGTATTTTATGGTTGTGTAAAAATTCACAATTTTACCTTTTTTTGCCAACTCTAAGGGGCTTTTTTTTTTAAATTACAGTACATATTAAAACTAACTTCAACGTTATCTTTCCTATCTTTTCTTCCAGTTAAGTTAATCAATTGAATGGAAGAAATAGGAAAATAAATTGATAAAATATATAATAAATAAATAATGAATAAATTTATTTTTTACAATGATATCCTTTGTCGCACGCGTCGCATAAAAGCATCCTATCTTCTCTATTTGGCTGGCGGCATATTTCACAAAATGTAAGATCTTGTTCAAACTCTTCTCTGTGCGATTGAGTTCTGTCCTCTACTTTAATTTTCTGAATAATTTGATTCCTGTTGTTTTTGATCAATATAAAGCCGAAAACCTTGCGGTCAATTGGGCAAGTATTGATTTTCTGAGAAGAAAAAAATTAAAAAATTTAATTGTCTTTCAATTAAGTTACCTTTGACCATTCTTGGAGACAATCAAGGCAAAAAATATGCTCGCAAACATCTGGATTGGAGTATGTGGTATTGTTTTTGAAATTACACAAGCATATGGGACAGTTTTGAAATTTTTGCTTTAAATCTATTTCGTGTTTTGAACACTCATTAATGTAATCTTTTGAGTCAAATTCGCTTTTTATTTCTTTCATCACCACTCAATATACACCAAATCACCATTAGATCTGAAAATAATGAATACTTTGTTTGAGATTTAAGAGAAAACTCAAAGTGGCATTATATTATCAAAATAGAATATTAAATGACTAAATTAAATATTTTCATTTTCTTTCTAAAATTTATACATATACAATTTATTTGTATGATTATTTTTGCATTTAACATGTATAATCGCGGTGAGATGGTGACAAATTTTTTGTCTTATCCTGCAAAAAATTCTGAATATTAATTAGAAATTAATTATTTTATTATTTACTGGTGTGAAGTTTCACGTGAATTAATTAATTTTTTTTATTCATTAAAAAATTAATTGAATTGTATTGAATTATTTATTGAATAAGACAATGAGAGTGATTGTAAAAAAAAAAGTGAATTTTTTGGCATTTTTTTTTATTGGATAAAAAGTGAATAAAGCTTTTACTTATACATTGCCTAATTTGTGAAAATTTTTTTCTTTTTATTCAGTTCTTTTACTTTCTTTTTTTGTATTTAAAAAAAACATTAACAAAACAATGAATGTATTTACCCAAAAAATTGAAAATTTCCACCGTTGTTTGACTGCTCATGCTAACTCCTAGCTCGGATTGAGTCGGTTCGATTCGGTATGGTTCAAAAAAAAAAAAATAGAAAATGGAAAAAATGAAAAAAGAAAAAAAAGGAAATAAACACAATGAATATTAATTTGCAAAATTAAAAAAAAAATTAAAATTTCAAATTATAGATCCATTATATAAATACCATAGCTTGTATTTGTTACATAACTATATATCTTTTTTTAATTTCGTTTACTTTAATATTTTTTACTTTATTTTTATCTTAATTTCTATTTTAATTTATCTTACATTATTTTTATTTTTTTAATTATTTTTGTAAATATTCCGTTTTTTTTTTTAGGTATTTTCTTCACTTTTTACGTATTTAAAAAAAAAAAAAAAAAAACAATGAAATATTTTTTTTCTACTTTTTTTTTGTTATTCTCTAAGGTACAACTTATGAGATAATAATTTTATTTTATATTTCTGTTTTTATGTTTTTTGAAAAATTTTATATAAGCTTGGCAAAGGAGCGAAAGCTCGAGCCAATATTTATATTTATTTAAATAAAGACGTTTATCAATCAATCAATTTACTTATACACAATCACAACTTTACGATGTAAAAGCAGGAGTCCCACAAGGAGCAGTGTTAAGTCCTTTACTTTTTTCGATTTATATAAATGATATACCAACTAAATATAATAAAAACAAAAGCTATTCGCTACTTTTTGCGGAAGATCTAGTGTCTTATTTTATCTTTAAAAAGAACAATATCATTCAAAAAATGATAAATGGTTACATTAGGAACATAGAACAGTGTCTCTCACTGTGGCGCTTAAGTATGGCAACAGAAAAACGCAATTATATAATTTTTTCAAGTACGAAGAAAAATCTGACCAATAAATTGAAGTTTAAAATGTTTAATAAAGACCTAACACCTTCAGATAACATTTGTTTTTTGGGTTTAAGATCCGATCATAGTTTGAGTTTCAAAAATCAGGTAGAATTTCTTAAAAAAAATTGTCAGCAGCGTCTTAATTGCTTGAAAATTCTTTCGCATAAATCGTGGAAATTGTCTAAAAATACCTTAAAACAAATCTACTTTGCTCTTGTACGATCGATTCTAGACTATTCTTCGGTAATCTTACCAAGATTGTCTTCAACAAATCTAAAAAATTTACAGAGAATTCAAAATTGTGCTAAGTAAGGTAATTTTTAAGCTAAATTATCGGGAAAACACTAAAAACATTCATAGAATAGCAGGCATTAAAGTTCTAGAGGATATATTTAGGGAACTAAATGAAAATTACTTAAGCGATTCAATTCAGAATAAAAATTCATTAATTAATGATTTAATTAACGAATACAAGCTATTTAAAAGAGGCAGAATAAATAAACTTAAATTCAATACTTTTCTTGGTAACCGAAAAGTGAAGCAGTAAAAGAAAAAGTAACTAAAAGAAACACTGCCTAATTTGTGTTATATTTTTTTCTTTTTTTTTTTGTAAATATTCCTTTTTTTTTTCTTTTTTTTTCAGTTCTTTTCTTTCCTTTTTCGTATTTAAAAAAAAAAACAATGAAATATTTTTTTTCTTCTTTGTTTTATTTTATAAGGTACAACTTATGAGATAATAATTTTATTTTATTTAACATCTTTTAAAAGCTTGGCAAAGGAGCGAAAGCTCGAGCCAATATTTATTTATTTAAATAAAGACGTTTATCATCATCATTTACTAAAATTTTTGTTAATTCAATTTTTATACTTTATTTATTTATTTTTCATCTGTACCGTCATACTTTCATACTTTTATTCGGTTTTGTTTTTATTCACTTTTTTATTCTCTTATCTTTATGATAAAATTTTATTTTTATTTTATTTATTTAATTCAAATTAAACCCCAATAAGAGAAGTAGAATAAAAATAAAAATTAAAGTTTTGCATAAAAATAAAAAGAAAGTAAAATTAAATACAGATAAAAAGTAGAAAAAGAAAATAAATAAAATTATAAGATGAATTGAGGTTTATCAAGCTAAAATCAGGAAAGCAAAAAATAAAGAATTTGATTGTATTCAATTTTTTTATTTTCGTATTCATTTTTTTATTCAATATTTTCAATACAAAAAAAAAAGAATAAAAAAGATTTTCATTGAATATCTTTTTTAACTAATTCAATTTTTTTTAACTCACGTGAAAACTTCACCCGTGAAAACAGTCTTTATTAATTCAAAAATTTAAAAAAAAATGAAATAAAATAAATTTGGAAAATTTTATTTTAGATCAAATTTTAAGATTAAAATTTAAAAATTCCAAAAACTAATTAATTTAATGATTTTGATAATTTTTTAAAAAGATAAATACTAAACATTACTGGACTTGTTATGTCTGATAATTAATTATAACTAAAATAATTTTTCATCCTAAAAAAATAATAAAATTTAAAACATGATTATTTTTTGTCTTTAAAATTTTTATAAAAATCAGCAAAATAACTTTAAACTGTCAATAAAAAAGGAATATTTGATGAAATAAACTTGACATAATGATTTGGAAAAAAAATAATCACTGTATATTTTGATCTTGATCTCAAATTTCAATTTTCCTCAATAATAAAAAGAAAATTAAAACTTAAATTAAGATATTTATTTTCACGAATTCAAGAAGCAAAAGATGAAAAAAAAATATTTAAATAATTACTGATTTTACAATTAAAAGTTGTTAACTTTATTTTTATTTTGTTGGGTTTGTTTTTACATGCTGATTTTTTTGGTTACAAAATGGGTGATCGTTCAATTCAAAGAATTTTTTTAAAGGATTAAATTTAGAAAAATAGTTAAAAAAATTTATAATTTTTTTTCAGAAAAATAATCCTTTTTAAGTTTTCATTGACATCAAAATGAAAAATATTTAAAATTTTCTTTTAATTTACAAAATTTACAATTTAATTGAAAAAAAATATATTTTAAGAGTTATTAGCACGTAAATGCATTTAAAATTTGTTCGTAGAAAATAATTTAAATTAATTTAATCTTTAAATTTTTCAATTTAAGTTTTTAATATAATTTGTATGAAAAAAAATTCTATGAGTATATTTTTATGTAATATTTAATTTAATTTATTTAAAAAAATTACGCCAGATTTGGCGATGTTAAACATAATAATATAATAAATATAAAAATAGTTTGATTTGCAAAAGTAAAGTTTTAAAATAAGAAATTGATAATTTTAATTTACAAAAAAATTTTTCTTTTTTTTTAAATTCTTTTCATATTTTTGTTCGTAAAAAATAATTTAAATTAATTTAATCTTTAAATTTATCAATTTAAGTTTTTAATATAATTTGTATGAAAAAAACTTCTATGAGTATATTTCTATGAAATATTATACTACCAAAGATTATTCTATGAGTTTTGTTTAATATTGTTAATTTTCTAAGAATGGGTTTTTTCGATGAATTGATACATCATCACAAAAATTTAGACACAGAAATCGAAAAAATTAAATTAAAATTTTTATTCTTATTCATAGTTTTTACTATTTAGATTTAATACTATTATCTCTCTTTTTTATAGGTTCCCCTAATTTTGTTTTTCAATTTGTCCTCAAATCTATATTTATTTATTTATTTGAGATATTTATTTATTTTTCAATGAACGCCTTAAAGGCGATGTAAAAAAATTTAAAAAAAAACAAAATGTAATAAATAAGACAAAATTTAAGTATTGAATAAAATATTTAATTTAAATGTTAATAATGTTTTTTTTTCTTTGTTAATTTCAATAATTATTATTCATTTTGATAATTATTATAATTATTATTATTCATAAATCTATAAAAGTATGACTGTGATATTACGTCCTTAGACATCCGTTTCTTTTAATTTTTTAATAAATACTATATTTAATTAATTCGTCTTCAATGCAAAATAAAAATACAAACTAGTTTTTTTGACTTAAAAATAAAACTGTAGAATTTTAGAATGTCAGTTAACTTCACAAAAATTTAGCAAATAAATTACCTTTTAATAATAACTAATAACTATTGCGTTTTTTTGTCAAAAAAAATTACATAACTTTTATCAATATGCTGAAATTGTCTATAATTAGTTTAAAAATTCACTTATAGCATAACATTATTAAAAAAAATCCCAAATTGAATTTCCATGATGATTGACTCTAATTTTACGTAATTTAGACGAAATTTAGACTTTTTACAATAAAAAATGTAAAAAAAAAAAGAATAAAAAAAGGAAAATTTTAGTAAGATTTGTTACTGTTTTAAATACGTGTGAATTTACGTAAATTTACGTAGTTTATTTTTTATAGAAAAAAACATAAAAATAATAATAAAATTTACAAAATTAAACGCAAAGCGCTATAAAGAGAAAATTTTTTGTCCCTTTTAATAAAACACAAAATGAAGTAAATTTTAGTAATTTTAACTAATTTTAGATAAAATTAACGTCGATAATTAATTTACTTTTTATTTCAAATTTTATTGCATTTAAATTAATTTTATGAAACAAAAGTTAAAAAAAATTAAGTAAATTGGAAATTTTTTTTCGATGTTTCTCAAAAAAATATACATTTAAAATTAATTTTTCTCAGATTTTCTAGTTATTCTTTAAATTTTTGGACGCTACTATAGCAAGCTGGTTCAGTTTGCAGGCGTATGTTCAATTAAATTAGTGAAAAAAAATTTTATTTATAATAATATTTAATTAATATTGAATAAAAAAAATTCTTAAATTAAATAAAAAAATTTTAATTTTTTTATTATTCAATCAAAGAGTAGTCCGTCTATTTTGGTAGTCAGATTTTAGGTTTCAGCATCTTGATCGAAATCATGTAGTCTTTTTTGGCACTTTCTATGATTCCATCTGGTTCTGAAACTCTACACCAACTCTTGTCGCAGAAAATCTTTAACACTAATAAATCTTAACATTGACACCCAAATTTTAGACATTTTAAATTTTTTTTTTAAATTCAAATGGTTTTAAATATCAAACTAAGCTTAAAATTGATCACATTTTTTTTTCGATAAATTTCTTGATTTAAATGAATGTTATTAATATGAATAATTACAAATATGATTATCATTTCTCAATCAAGAGTTATTTTTATTTTTTAACTATAAAAAATGAAATTAAAAATTGTTTTTATTTTAAAATTTTATAAATTAAGAAATTTTTAAAATTTCCTGTAATTTTTAAAGAGAGAAGACTGAAATTAGTAGTTTTAAATCAAAATTTAATTAAAAATTTAATTAATATTCTGCAAACAAAATCATTTTATTGACTTAAATTATTTTATTTTTTTAAGTCCGCATCAAAAACTTTATTTTTTTTGTTTTTTTAAAGTTAAAAAAAAATTTAAAGTACGCTCTTGGACTTTAATTTTGACGACTTTATTTTTTCCTTTCATATCTTAACAAATTGTTAAATTAAAAAAAAAATAAAGAGAGGTGACAAAAAAATGCTATATTTTGAAGTCAAATAAATAAAATAGTTGTATTGAAACAAACCTCACTTTAAGTATGAAGATTAGGATTTTATTTACAATTTAAAAATAGTTCCATCGTAAAATAATATTATTTAGGCTTATTTTGTTTGTAGAATTTCTTAATTGCATCATGAGAAGACTTTTTAGCAACCATCAATCTTTTTGAGTCATTAAACCAAATCAATGCATCAATATCCTTTGATAATTTAAATTAATAAATTTTTAATTCTTCATCAATTTTTTTAATTTTACCCGCGCATAATTTTTAAGGGACAGAAAGTCATCGTCCGAATTGAATTGCCCATAAAAAACTCCCTCAAAAAATTTCAATCTATTCCTTTCATTGTACCAAAAATGAATCTGATCCGAAATAGTCTCAGGTAGCACTGGTTTCTTAAAAAAAATACTTTATAATTTTATCTCTGTAGAGTTGAACAAAAGTCATTTGACTTGATAGAAAACTTTGTGATATTTCATATAAAACTGACAACGTGAAAACTTAGTACATTTATTAAAAAAAATCAAAAATTTAAATCGAAAAATAGATATACTAAATTAGGTTTTATTTTTTTTAAATATTTTAAAATTTTTGTAAAATTTATACATCAAAATGAAGCAAAAAAATATTTCAATTAAAATTTTTAAAAATTCATAATTAAATTTTTATTATATTCATTTTTATTCATAATATAATTTTGTGCTGTAATTCTTATACCAAGTTTTCACATTTCATACAAAACTTGCATTAAAAAAATAAAACAATTTTATAACTGGCAAGATTTTTATTTCATGAAACATTTTTTATCTGAGATTTTTATAGTATTTTTTAAAGTAAAGATTATATATTTTTTTTTGACATATCAATAATACTTTTAAAATTTTTATTCACTTAATTTTTTTTTCTTACTAAAAATTATTTTCATTATTAATTTTTCATTGAAAAAATAAATCTAAATATTTAAAAATATATTCAAACTTTGTATTTTGATTATTAAAAGATTATTAATAAATGGATAATGATTAAAAAATTGAAAAAAAAAATTAATTAAAATATTAAAAGTATTATTGATATGTCAAAAAAAAATAAATAAAATTTTCTTTAAAAATACTTTATAAATCTTAGGTAAAAAATGTATTCATGAAATAAAAATCCTGCCAACTTTTGTTCTAAATGTCAAAAACTTGTTCTGCAAATGAAGCAAAGTGAAATAACTTTTTTTATAAATTTATTGTATGAAATTCACAATGCCGGAAACTAAGTCGTGAAATAAAATTCAAAAAAATTCAAGTCAAGTCACTTTTATTCAAATCTAACTCTTAGTTGACAATTGTATTCCTTACCCTAGAACTAATTTGTGGATGTGCATTTGATCTTAAAAAGTTGACAATCTATTTTTTAATCAAAGTATTAAATTATTTAAATCTGTTAAATAAACATCCTACTTGTTGACCAGTTATTCCCATTTTAAAAGCTTCACGAACACTTTCTCTTGTAATAGATGCAACAACCATGTTTGGAAATCTGAACATTAAGTCAGAAAAAAGAGCCAGCAAGCTTATCTTCAAATTTGAATCTGTATAGGCATAAATTCTGTAATTGGTCTCAACAATTATGTATCCCTTGTCATCTTTTTCATATTCGACTCCAGTTGTAACTCCGTTTGCCAACTGAATAACAAGTCTTGTCGGATAAAAACGCTTTATTTTTCTCTAAAAATCAATTTCACAGTTTATTTTTTTCTCAACTTTGAAAAATTTTATTTACAGTCTTCATGAACACCAGACCAATTTTTCTCAGCTCTTGCAAAAATTCTATCTTATTCTCCGAATAATGTTCGCATGAATATTCCTTTCCGAAAGTGGAAAAGCTCAGCTCAAACAACAAAGTCAAGCATTCAGATAAATCCTGATTATTTTTCTACATTTTTTGCTTTAGAAAACAATTTTTTAACTTATCCAAAAAATATTACTTGCCAACAGTATTCCAGAAGCTGTATAATAAAGTACCATATTTGAACTTTTCTGTTCCAAAGTAAAAATTGAAAAGCAGATGCCGTCAAAACCACTGGTTCATCTGATGTCATGTCATCTTTATCATGGCTGGATTGAGCAGGGACATAATTGTCATCAGTGCTTTTCATTAGGCCGGCAAATTTGAGTACTTCTTTGGTAGAATTACAGATCTGATTTTTAGCATCGTTTGGATTGACAATGTATTTTAAAATAGACTGGAATAAAATAAAAATTTATGAAAAAAATTTTTTTATTTTTTAAAACCTACTTCCCACCTTTCAACAGCATAATTGTCTAATTTTTCAATTATCTTTGGATCCGTAGAAATGCTTTGGTCGTCTTTTAGTGGCCTTTCCAAATCGAACATACCCGAATGTAAATTTTCTTTGAACGAGTTTTTCAAGATAAATGCTTGAAATCCAGCTTGTGTTTTTACTTCTTGCCATATGCCAAGATTAGTCAAAATCTGAGCTGATTCTGTCCTTTGTCTAAATAAAAGAAGTTTGTTGTAGAACAAATTTGCATTGAGAAAAATAAATACTCGTGAAATTTGGAATCAATCCACGAATCAATGGTTACTTTTGGAACCTCTTGGTTTAATAGCAAAAGGCGCATTACAAAATGTTTTGCCAGTTGAGGCAGCTCTCGAAATATGGCCAAACATGTTGTTGGGTGATCAAAAATACTTTCGATAATGGTAGCAGGAAGACTTGTAATATAGCTGGTTAAGTCTTTGAATTCAATCAGAGATTTTGACATGATGCAAAATACAATTGGAGTTAACCAAAATTTTAATGTTGACTATTTTTTAATTCAATTAAAATAAATAAAAATAAATAAGAAATGTAATACTTTTGACAAAATAAACTAGGCAAAATTTTTTATGCAAAATTTTATTTTTCGACAATAGATTTTTAAAAAATTTAATTTTTTTAATTTTACATTTATTTTGTTGATATAATGGACACTTTTTATTAGTGTTGAAATCGAACATATTTTGGACAACTTGAAGTCCATGATCATGATCAAATGATCCAAATTTAATTAATTAAAATCTTAATGAAAATGATGATTAATTAGCTTCTTTTTATTATTTTTAAATTAAACATTAGGTTTTTTTTTATTTAAAAAAAAACAAATCTTTTTTTCCAATTTATCTAAAATTTATTCTTTTAAAATTTTTTTAAAAACTTTAGAAAATTTTACCTATATTACAGAAATATTTGACAAAAATACTGTAAAAAATTCAGTAATAAGTATCAATTTTTGTTCATTTTTCTTAAATTATTTTTTATTATCAATCATAATTAATTGGCCAAATCATTTAAATACATTAATCAAAAACAATAAAAAATTATTTCTTTTCTAAACATTTTTTGAATTTGCCTTTCGACTAACTTTAGCTTTAGCTACCACAGGATTCTTATTATACTTAAAAATATTTCAACTAATGAAATTTTACAAAAAAAATTTTTTTGACATAAACTATAAACTCATTTTTTTTGTCGAAAAATAATTATTTGAAAAATACATAGAACTGTTATCCATAATAAATATTTAAAATATTATTTTTTACATTACATAATTTATATAAAAAATTTTTGATTTATAAACTTTAAATAATTAATGTTATTTAATATCTAGATCTAAAATAACAAATAATTTTGATTAATTTTTTAAAATATTAATTATTTAAAAAAAATCAAAATAAAACACAAATGAGATGAAGATAAATTGAATATAAATCTTTTAACAAGCAAATAAAATAAGCAGAAAAATTTTAAAAGATTTATTTAAACCATTATTATTTTTTTACAATAAATAATTAATTATTTATTAAAATCAAGTTTTTAAACTTTATACAATTTCAAACTAGTGAATACGGAAAAAAAAGAATAAAATTAAAAAACTGTAATTGACTAATATTGTAGTAATAGTCCAATTCTTTAAACCTTTTAAACATCTTACATCATTACAAGGTGACTTCGACTATCTGGTGAGATGGGCCGAGGACTGGATGATAGATTTTAATGTTGATAAGTGCAGCTAAATGTTATTCAACAACAATTACTTTGATATTAATTTAAAAATGAATGGACAAGATATGTGTAAGACAGAAAATGAACGCGATTTAGGTATAATGATCAGTTCAAATCTGAAATGGAGTATGCAAGTTATGGTAGCGGCCAAAAGAGCTAATATGGTACTGGGACAATTATCTAAAGCGTTCAGGTCATGGTCAATTGGTACGTTCAGAAAGCTTTACGTGGCATTTTTTAGACCTCATCTCGAGTATGCGGTCGCTGCTTGGTGTCCGTACACGAAGAAGGACATTTTAGTTCTCGAGAAAGTACAAATAAGAGCAACAAAATTGGTCAAGTCACTTAAGCATCTATCATATGAGAAGAGATTAGAGAAGTTGGGACTCACTACCCTGAGCAAGAGAAGAGAGAGAGGATAGTTAATGGATAGATAGGATAGAGAGGATAGATAGTATATTTCAAGATAGTTAATGGTTTAACTCAATTTAACTGGCACAATCCAAACAAACTTTGCGATTCGTTGAGCTGTTCTGGTCCAGCGGGGAGTATACATGGATACCAACACAGAATGTCCAAACAGATGACTAGAATCAGCCAACGTGAGCATTTCATACTTAACAGAGTAGTAGACAAGTGGAACAGACTGCCTCATGAAGTAGTCAAAGCAAGTTCAAAGAATTTGTTTAAGAAAATGGTTGACGAAATCAATACGTACGCGATAGTTAAAGAAATATTCAGCACTGTCTGAAATAGTGTTGGATACGGCCAAGACAAACCGGTCCATTACACGGACGGTTTTTTGCGGCCATTTTGCCGGCAAGTTTGGCGGCCTAATTTTTAGACCGCCAAAATAAACGGCCAAAAATATACGTTCTCGTGATAAGATAAGAGCAGATAAGATAACAAAAAATAAAAATTTAAGATAATTTAATATGTTTATTAATTAAAAAAAAAATAAATACAAAATATTACAAATTAAAAATTTCTCTTAAAAATTAAAAAAAAAAAAAAAAAAATTATTTTTTTTATAAAATATGAAAAATAAAAATTTTATTAAAAAATAAAAAAAGAAAAATTAAAAATTTTATTAAAAAATAAAAAAATAGAAACTGGTTGTTTGTTGTTAGTTAATGTAACTTCGAAACAAAAAATTTAAAGTAAAAACAAAAGGGTGAGGTAGAAAAAAACATAAAAAAAGAGAAAAAAACATTAAAAAAGAGGAAAAAACATATAACTAATTTAACAAATTTAGCTTATTTAATGAGAGAAAAAAAACATAAATTATAAAAATCAAAAAGAGAAAAAACATATAACTAATTTAACAAATTTAGCTTATATAATGAGAGAAAAAAAACATAAATTATAAAATTCAAAAAGAGAAAAAACATAAAATTAAAAAAAAATAATTAAAAAAAATTGAATTAATTAAAATGAGGCGAAAATTAGACTGGGTCTTGGTTCAAGAATTTAGCAACCAAATAGACCTTAAAACATTTATTTCATCTTCATATGACGCAGCCTCCGATCATACAAATCAAAATAATTGTACTCTGTGCCAAAGTAATAGTGCTCACCTAATGAAAGTACGATATATGAAATGCAAATGTGTAAATATATGTGAAATGCGGTTGCTGATCAAAATATGTATGGTTACAAACTTGGTTAAACTTTATGGATTAAATATTCATGATTCTAAGCGGCCAGAAAATGAACAACAGTTGTTAGTTAGAGGAATCAAGAACTGTTTCAAAGTAGATCTAGAAAATTATTTATTGCAAGGAATCAAAAAACCATTCCGTTTATGGCAAAAAATAGTCTTAGATAACAAAAATAAACTAGTGCCAAACTTAACACAAATCCAATCTTATATGAAATATAGACGTTTAAAAATTGGTGATGTTAATAGCCTAGAAGGATTAGAATCATTTATTCACCAAAAGATTTTTAACGAAACTTTGCATGGTGATTTAAATGATGAAGATCCTTTTTATTTTGGAATTCAATTAGGTGATGGTAGCGATGATAATCATTTCCATTTAGGATTTACAAGTAAAACCTTATTGTCTTTTATAGAAAAAGGTAAATTTATTATTTAATATCTAAACAATTTTTAAAAAATATACTTAAGGACAAATGTTCCATATTGACTGTACCTATAAAATTGTGAAGTATGGGTACCCACTAATAGTCTTTGGTACAACTGACCTAAACCGCAAATTTCACCCGATAGCATTTATGCTTACGTCACATGAACAGCAAAATGATTTCGATTATTTCTGGACTCAGCTAATTAATGTCTGTAATGTACTAAAAATAAGTATAGATGTAATCAATTATATTTGTGTTGATGCTGATTATGCAATGGCTAATAGTTTAAAAAAAAATTTGCCTAACTCGAATATAATTATGTGTTGGTTTCACCTTAAATCAAATGTAATTTTTCTTTTAAACTCATTTTTTTACATAACTAATTATTCAATTAATAAAGATAAAAAAAAATTGTGATAAAATACCTGTAAATTTACGTGAAAAAGTAAACTCATCTATTAGCGCATTGCATTCATGCACATCGAAAGAAAAATTTAATTTACTGATTGAATCAACATTAAAAAGTTGGAATGGTTACAAAGGGAAGAATAATCTCAAACAGTTTATAAATTATTTTAGTAAACAATGGATTTATTCTCCATTCAATAATTGGCAAATTTTTAATACGCCAGGAGGATATGCTATGACGAATAGTCCTATCGAGAGTTATAACAATATCATAAAAAAATTTTTTACAGATCGTATTAAATTAAACCTATTACCGGTATGCGAAATTTTTGAAACGCAAATTTTGATCCATTCAAGATCATTCTCGGCTTTTCCAGAATATATCTCGATTCCTTTGAGTATTAAAAAATAGCAATTACAAATGACTGCATCAATAAAATCACTGAATCAGGGACAGATTTTGATGATAATGGTAATATTATTTTTATTTTTGACAATCGTTATCAAGTTGCTGTAAGCGATGAATGCTTTTGCGTTGATTGCTGCTATTGTTCGTGTTCATATTTTATGGACAAAGGAATGTGTGTACATCTAATCTCTTGTTTATTCAAAAATAAAATTAATTATCCCGGCTTATTAACTACAAAATATTTTCAAAATAGACCAAAAGCAGGTCGGAAGCGAAAAGCTGGTCCTTGTTTACAATATGATTAATGTAGAAATTAAAATTAAATTAATGCTGTTTATCTTTTTTTTCAATTGATTTTATGTGTTTTTTCTCTTAAATTAAATTTAAGAATTAAAAAATTTTTGGTTTAGGCTTATGTGTTTTATCCTTTTTATTCAATTGGATATATCTATTTTTCTTTTATAAAATTTTTGATTTTGGTTTATGTGTTTTATCTTTTTTATTCAACTGATTATATGTTTTTTTCCCTGAAATAAAATTATAATTTTGCTTTATGTTTTTTTTTCTTTATATATGTTTTTTTATCTTTTTATATGTTTCGTTCTACCTCTCTCAAAACAAAATATGAGCCAAGAAAATTCTGAATCATCAACGACTTCACTTATTCGACGAGAGGATGAATATGATGAAGCGAATCAAACTGACAACGACGCCGATGAATTGCCTACCAAAAAGTTTCGTGGCTCTTCTAACCCGTATGATTCTTACAAAAAGTATGAGAATCTAGAAGAGTGTATAAGAGAACTTTCTTCGGGTCAAATCGAACAAACAACTTGGACAAAAAAATTAAAAAAAAATGGTGAAGCAGGTGAAAAACGTTATTACAAATATTCATTTTGCTCCAAACGTCTGTATATTTTGATTCATCGTACAAGTCTTCAAGTAATATAATACATTCAAGATCTAGTTTGGGAATTAAGTGAATGTTCTTGTCAGTATTGGAAAAAAAATTACATTTGCAAACATGTTATAGGTATAAGCTATGAACTGCCTAACCTTTCCAGCTTTGGACTTGAATATTGATCAAAACGCGAAGAGTGGTAGACACAAAAAATCTTCTTCTCCACTACAGAGAAACTCAACTGGCCCTTTGAATTGGGACGCATTCAATATGCCAACACAATTAGTCTCAAATAGTGAAACAAATGATTCTCAGCCAGTCATAAATGAATTAACAAATCAATCAGCCCCAACAAAGCGCCCAAGAGGTCGCCCAAGAAAAAATAAAAATTAATTTTTGTGTATTTTTTTGTTTTTTTTTCGAGTTTTTGTTTTCGTTTTTTGTTTTCGTTTTTTGTTACTGACAAAAGTATTTTTGCTACTTTTTTGAATATTTTAGCTACGAAAAAAAATTATTCATGCTACTTTTATAATCTATTTTTCAAAAATAAATTAGCTACTCGAAAAAAATAAATCAGCTACTCAAAAAAATATATGACTTAAAATTTAATTAACGGACAAAAAAATATTTGAAATATTAAATTAATTTTAAAATAGTCAAAATGTGAAAATGATCTTGGACTTTTTTTATTAATTAATAAATTGAAAATTTAAATTTGAACATAATTAATTACTACGTCATAATCAAATCATGGAACAACAGCTAGCCGACATACAGGCATCTTGGTCAGATGAATCAAAATGGCCATCTGATCCAGAGTCTACCGCTACTAACGCAGTACTTGCATCTCACGTGAGAAAGAAACATGCATGGATAAAAGGCATTGTGAAGGCAATGAAGTTGCTACAAGATGAAAATCTCAATCTACGCAAGGAAATATAAGAGCTCAAAAAGAAAAAGGTCACTAATGCTTCTTCACCTCCAGTTCTCAACTGGTCTAAAATCGTAAATGGAATGGCTCACAAAGATGAAAATGCTGTGTCAATGATGGCAACTATAGCAACGGAAATAAAAAAGAAGGATGAGAGAGAGAACAACGTTGTTCTTTCGATTCAAGCTTCAGATTTTAAATGCAATCATGGGGATGAAATGGATTTTGTAAAGCAAATTGTCAAGACAATTGAAATTCCTGAATCTAGAGTAAAGAAGGCTAGAAGGATTGGTCGCAGACCTGCAGACAATGGAGCTATGACAAATGAGCGTGTACTGGTCCAAATTGAGATGGAATCAGCAGTAGCAAGAACTGAAATGCTTCGAGGTTCAAGGAAACTAAGAGATCTTGATATGAACAAATATATATACATTAAAGCGGATTATACACCTAGTGAGAGAGCCGCAAAACGAAGGTTACGTGAGGAACGTGACTTAAGGAACAAGACTTTACCAGAATCGAAGATAGTCAATGGACGAGTTTTTAACTCTAAGATCTGCGAAGACGGTAAGAAAAGATTCTGTGGCATTCGTAATGGTGAACTAAGATTGGTCATATCAACCATCGAAAGTCAATAGCAACGAGTTGATAATATGAAAAGGTCCAGAGCCTCATATGGACTCAAACAAGCTCAAAGATTTTCAACTTTATTCGTTTTAGACTCAGAAATGGCTCCAAATTTGTCTCCAACATTTATATATCCTCTTCAGGATTCATACAATGACACAAATATCAAAACAGAACAGTCATTTGCCACTGTTTATAGTAACTCACATTCCGAAAGCTCATCCAATTTTTCTATCTACTCTGATTCTTCTATGGACTGCTATTTGAATACCTCTTTATCACTAAAAGTAATGAACTCTTCATATTCAGCAACCGGCTCGGAAGACAAACATGATAAACTTCATTTCTACTACACCAACGCTACAAGCTTAAATAACAAGCTACATCTGCTTGAGGCATATTCAGCAAGTTTTTTACCAGATATTATTGGCATCACTGAGACATGGTATGACTAAAGCTCAACCACTAATCTAAATAGATACAAAATTTTCAGAACTGATCGTCAAAAAAGTGATGACAGGAACTAAAAATCAGGTGGATGAGTCTGTATTTATGTCAGAGATGACATCCAAGCATTTGAGACTTCCAACATAAATCTCCTTAGTCATGATTGTGAGCAGTGCTAGTTGTCTATCGAACTGGGAACTGGTGATCCTATTTTAGTTGGGTGCATTTATAGACCGCCAAATCTTTGTGACATGTTAAATGCTCACCAAACAGACCTAAAAATTTCGAAATCAATTGAAACTGATGCTCGTTTGCTTCGGTCTAAAGCCTACCTACTGTTGTAGTAATGGGAGACTTCAATATGCCAGATATTGAATGGACTGAAGATGGCATCCCAGTACTAAATAAAGTTTCATCATCCAACTCAAAAGTTTGTGATGCGAATGCTTTTTCAGGCTCTGCTCAAATTGTAAATGACTACACATTCTTCAGCAGTGAGAAGTCAAAAAATCTTCTCGACATAATCCTAGTAAGTCATCCAAATCGTGTATCTGAAGTTGAAATCTGCCCTCAACTAGGAAGTAATCCTTCAAGGAGTCATTTGAGTCTTCGGTTCTGGATTTCCTTAAATATTGATAGACAGTCTATTTGAGAGAAGGTCATTCAGCTGGAAACACGGACATAATTTAGAAATGACTAGTTTTCTAAATGATTACGACTGGTCCTGTGTTCTAAATAAGGATTCTGTTCAAAAATGCTATTCCGCATTCCTTGAAGCCTTCTTAAAAGCATCAGAACTTTTTATTAAGAAACTGAGGCCAAAAATACAGTCCGAAAACCTCCATGGTGGAACAGGAGGATATCCAGACTTGTCCGACAGAAAAGAAGGCTTTTTATTGCGATGAGAGTTAACAAAGATGACAAATATTTACATGAAAGGTACAAATCCACTTGCAATGGAATTAAGTATCTTGTTAAACAATGCATTATTGATTTTGAGCTCAATCTGGCAAAGGACTCAAAACATTATCCAAAACGATTATACTCGTACATTAATCGTAGATATGGAAATCGAGAGTCAATTTAAGTGATTCAAAACAAATTTGGTCACCTTACAACTGACAAAGCTGAGATTTGCACAGAATTGAATGACTACTACCATTCAGTATTCAATAATTCAGCATTGAATTTTTTAGTAAACAATAAATCTTTTCCGAACCGAGATGAACCTGATCCAGTATTTGAAAATCAACAAGTAATCACAACAGAAAAAGTCCTGGTAAGATTAAAGCTTTTAAAAAGTGACAAGTCTCCTGGAGTTGACATGATACCTACCCATGCGCTTAAAATGTGTTCAGAGGCCCTTGCGAGCCCGTTGGCTCAAATATTTTTGAAATCTCTGACAGAATCGACTCTTCCAGTCAAGTGGAAAATTGCAAATGTCTCACCAATCTTTAAACGTGGAAGTAGAATAGCTGTAACTAATTACAGACCTGTTTCACTCACTTCGGTACCATGTAAATTGATTGAGTCCCTCATTAAGGACTACATGATGAAGCACCTCACCGAGAGGAACCTCCTTTCAGGCAAACAAAATGAATTTCTACCAAACAAAGCTTGCGTTACTAATTTGTTAGAAACTGTTGATTTTCTTACTTTTTGTATGAACAAAAAGCAACCATCTGATGTTATTTATTTAGATTTCGCAAGAGCATTTGACAAGGTGTCACACGAACTGCTGCAAATCAAACTAAAAGCATACGGCTTCCCAGTCCCAATCATCAAATGGATTCGTTATTTTCTAGCAGACCGAAAACAGCGTGTCGTTATCGGAGATGTCATGTCTGAGTGAAAGCCAGTAACTAGCGGGGTACCACAAGGTTCTGTTCTTGGGCCGCTTCTCTTTATAATTTACATAAATGATCTCCCAGAAGTCTATACATCAATTTGAAAACTGTACGCTGATGACACTAAGCTAATGAATCATGTTGACTGTGAAGACAATATAAGAAATCTTCAACTAGATCTTGACAAACTCCAAGAGTGGTCCGACACTAGGCAATTAGGTTTCAATACAGAAAAATGTGTTGTAATGCATTTGGGATCAGGTAATAAATATACAGACTATAAAATGAATGAATATTGCCTTACAAAAACCACTAAAGAACGAGACCTGCGTATTATCTTTACAAGTGACCTTAAATTCCATGAGCAGTCAAAACGAGCAGTTGCACGAGCTACGATGGTTGCATGCAAGATCAAAAATACGTTTACCCACTTTTCAAAACACCTTGTAAGTTTAGTTTTCAAGTCTTTTGTAAGACCGTATCTCAAATTCGCAGTTGGCGCTTGGAATCCTTCCCGTAAAAAAGACATTGAAATACTTGAAAGTGTTCAGAGAAAATTTTTCAAATTAGTCCCAGATCTCAAATCAAATCCATATGTTGAAAGACGTGAAGCACTCAAATGGCCTACTCTTGAAGATAGACGCTCTCGAGGTGATCTTATCCAGCATCAAAAGATCCAACACCGTATTGATCAAGTTGAGCTAATAAATGGCTGTCAACCTCTTACTTCAAATGCTCTAGACTGTCCAGCAGGTCGTACCAGAAGTGGAAAATTAAAATTGGAAAGAGAGCTTATAAAAAGCTGTGACGCCAGGTATCATTTTTTTACCAATCGCACTGCCGGGTATTGGAATTTACTTGATGATGCAACAAGAAAAATAACCGACACAAATACTTTTAAAAGAAGAATAGATAAATTGCTCAATTTTAACTGACAGTAATCTATATTATCATTATTTAAACAAATCAAAAAGACCAATCTATAAAACAGTCAAACAACAGCGCCACAGGCTGTCATAGCAGGGCGTTTACTAACACTACTGCTTGGGAAACAACCGTCCCTACAGCTCATATACTACTTCTAGTACTTCAGTACCTAACTAACCTAATTTTTACTTAACTTGTTTGTTGAAATATTTTGGTATCAAAAACAAAATTTAAAAAATTCTTTTTTTGATCAAAAAAAAATTATGTGCTATGATCTGACTCTTGGTTTTTATCACTTATTTGAAAAATCTGTACCGAAAAGAAAATTAAATTAAAATACAAAGAAAAAAAATTAGTAAAGAAAATAGATAAAAAATAATTGATATTTAAGTCAATTAAAGTTGATACCGAAAATACAGATTACTTTAAAATTTATATTTTCGATTGCTCACTGAAAATAAAAATAAAATTTAATATAAATAAATTAAATCAAAAATAAAAAGTTTTGTTAGATTTTTTTGACTCGAGATCAAACTGTGGCTTACATAATTTA
The DNA here is from genome assembly GCA_025491095.1 of Brachionus asplanchnoidis. Lineage (NCBI taxonomy): Eukaryota > Metazoa > Rotifera > Eurotatoria > Ploima > Brachionidae > Brachionus > Brachionus asplanchnoidis. Next base: position 37,589 of record JAILYF010000114.1, on the reverse strand, counting down.
TTAATTTATTTGTTTATCTGTTCCAAGCTAAAGTTCCTTCGGATTAAGAGTAAACCAAAAATTAAAAAAAAGTTAAATAAGTTAAAATATAAAAATTGAAAAAACTAATTACAGGTGTTAAATGATTTTACAATTGAGTTTTAAGTTTTTTTCAAGCTGATTCGACTTGTCTTTAATTCAAGGCTTATTTTATGTCTTGTCATCAAAATATTAAAACAAAGAATTTAATTTTATTCAATAAAGATACAGTCAACTCTCGCTAATCCGGCCAAATTTGGAAAATATTTTTTAGCCGGATTGTCGAAACTGCGGAACTCTCGATAGTCCGGCATTAGGAAAAAATCTAAATTTTGCCGGATTAAATTAAAAATTATTTAGCAAAATAATTAACAAATATTTATTAAAGATTTAACAGACATAAAATTTAATTAACGCACAAAAAAATATTTGAAATATTAAATTAATTTTATAAAAGTCAAAAATGTTCGTTTGTATTTTATTTTTATCACTGAAAAGATCTTTCCTTTCAGCAATGTAATTTAAATAATAAAAATTTTTATCTTCAGTCAAACATGTATCGCCAAGAAAAATTTTAAGATTTTTAAAATTGATTAAAACTTCTTCTTTATTTACTCTTACTGGTTCTTTGTCGTTTACATCTAATTCAACTAAGACTGGTACTTTATCAGAGACAGCCATTTCTGGTTTCACTAATGCTATAATGTCTTCTTCTTCAGCATCAGCTTCAGCTACAGCATCTTCTAGCATCATTTTAACAATCAATAAAACAAAACTAAAATTGTTTGTTTAGAAATTATAGTCAAATTATTAGCATAATTGAAAAAAAAATTCACACTTATTCAATTTTAAAAATTGCCTGATTAAATATTTAATTTTCTTAACTTTTGGATTTAATTGTAAGACAAATTCTTGCCGAATAGAAGAAATAATTCGGCACAAGAATGCCGGATTATAGAAATATTTAAAATGAAAAAGGACTACGAAAGGAATGGGAGTTAAAAAAAACGTTCGGCATTAGAGTTTGCCGAATTATCGAGCTACGGACTAACGAGGGTTGACAGTAATAATAATATTAATAATATTGAGCTAAGGTGGTTTGTCCAACCAAACGAACCCCATTAAGGCAACGCTATAGTAGCTTTCAGACTAGTATTGGGATCCGTACAAGCGGCCATTTAACCGGCCAAAATTTTTGGAAACCGTGACCGTGTCCGAATTAGTCGGTCATTTGGCCGGCCAGTTTGGCGGCCTAATTTTTAGACCGCCAAAATAAACGGCCAAAAATATACGGGCGCCCAAAAATCCGACCATTATTTTGGCGGGCGGCCATTTGGCCGGCCAAATCAAAAATCGTGCATCCCGTTATTTCAATCACGTTTTTTTATCTAGAGAAATATTATTAAAAAATTAATTCATGTACTTATTTTATTTTAAATGAAACATTGGAAATAAAATTTTTTTTTCTTTGAATAAAAAATTAGCGCGGTGTCAAGCTCAAGTTGGCTATCGCCACCGTGATCACCAGTCTCGGTCATCCCATGGTCGCCCATAATCACCAGCAAAGTCTCATTGTCCATCAAATCAATAATTTTTCTATGATTTTTTAAATAAAAAATATTTAGATAAAAATTTTTTTAAATAAATAAAAAAATTTTAAATGAATAAAAAATTTTTTAAATAAAAAAAAATTTTTAAAATAATAAAAAAATTTTAAAATAAATTTATTAAATCACTTTATGCTGTTGTTAATGTCTGTGAGTTTGCGTTTAAGCACTGGGCTACTGGGTCCAAAGCTGTGTCCACAGTGGTCAATGCCTAAATAATGAGCAATCAGCAAATTCCAATGGGGTTTGAGGTTGAAAAATTTTGAAATTTCTCTGTCTACATTTTCATCATTAGTGTCCAAGTCTTTGATGTTAAAAGACGGATAAGTGTGATGCTCGTGTATTTGTTCAGCACTGAACAAACTCAGCCATGTGTCATCACCCAAAATCAACACTGATTGATTGTGTTTGTACATTTGGGAAATGATGTTGTCTTCTTGGATCAGGTAGGAGTCAAAATTGGAGCCTGCATCGATAAAAGTAGGCAGTGAGCCGGTCATCAGGGCCTTGATACGCTGCATGGTAGTTGTTGGAGGGTCAGTGATAAATTTGAAAAGTCGCGCTTCACCATCTTGTACAAGATGTTCTAAAATTTGAATGCCAAATAGACCATTTTTGTTGCCAAATATAAAGTCAAATCTGAGTGCATCGATGAACAGAATGATGGATTTGTTGAATTTTTTCAGGCTAGGATAATTTCTGGTGCTGGAGTTTTCCAAGCTTATGCGTCTAATCAAATAACCGTTTGAGAATACGTATAAGGACGCGATTATGTTTACAAGTAAGATTGTCACACTTACGTATCTCATCACAGTAAAATTGAGTTTATAAATTATATTAAAAAAAATTTTTTAAAATTAAAAATTAAGTTAATTCTCTTTTAAGGAGAAAGCAACAACCAAATACCAATAACGACCAACGCGCACTTAGTATCACCGGGGCCATGAAACCAATAAATTTTTTTTTTATGTTTTTTCTTAATTGATTTTTTTATTTTTTTAAAAGATATCATCTAACAACATCAAACAAACACCAACTACAACCAAGAACCAACAACTACTATCATCTACCAACAACCACCAAACACTACCAACATCCAACAACCACCTAAAACTACTACCATCTACCAACAACTACTACCAACAACTACTACCAACAACTCCTACCAACAACTACTTCCAACAACTACTACCAACAACTACTTCCAACAACTACTACCAACAACTACTACCAACAACTACTACCAACAACTACTACCAACAACTACTACCAACAACTACTACCAACAACTTCTACCAACAACTACTCCTGCGGGATGCCCATTTTTCCTAACTAGATCTCTGTATCGTGCTATAGGCATTCTTATAATGTGCTATGTATCGGATAGCATGAAACAGAGTAAATAGTTTTTAAAAATGAGATCAGGCATCGTGATGAGCTTAGCATGGAAAGAATTTTTTAATGGATTTGTATGGAATGGACTGGAATGGATGACTTGATTTGAAATGGATAGAATTATGGATGGATATTGGAGTGGACATTCGGACATCAATCAAATGATTAATCATTTTTACCATATTTTTTCCTTTTCCTCTTATTAAGTAGGCTTAAGTTTTGTTAAGAAGTTGAATTTTAATTTATATAAAAAAGCTTGCACATATATAAATCGGACTTAATACGCGCAGTCTGGTATCTGTTAGGATATTATGGCCGTATATTGGCCTAAACTATTCTTTTCTATAGTCACGCAAGCTTTCACATCTTTGTAATCTTTTTTTAAGGTATCGTTCATTATAAACAACTTATTCTTGATCGTATCGAACATCAATAAAACAAGCAATCAACAGGTTATTCAACTTATTATTTTAACATTTAATTTTTCACAATTTGAACTAAATTTTTAAATATAAAAATTTTCTTGCATTTTGTTTAAATTAAAATGTTTTTTTTTAATAAAATTTTATAATCAATCATTTTTTTATTAAATTTATTTAATCTATTAAAATATATTTGCCAGCTATAATCTAAAAAAATGCTTGATGAATTGTACTTGATTATCATTTTAATCAAGTTTAAAGTTATTTTTTGTAATAGAATATTTAATTGAATTTTATTTACTTTAATAAAAAACTATTTAATATTTTGTTAATATTTTACTTATTTATTTTTATAAAAACTTCTTTTTATTAATTTATTGTCAAATTAATTTTAAAATAAACTTGTTAGTATCTCTAAATTTCTTTTGTATTTATTACATGTTATAATTAATTAACTTTAAAAATACCTAAAGCATTCCGTAATTTGCCTAATAATTTGTTTATGACTCAAAACTTTTTAAATAATCTTTAAATATTCGATTAATACTCCAATTCAATATTTTTTTTAGAAACATTTCACTTTCCTTAAAAAAAAAATAAACGAAAATGTCAGCTCAGAAGCTTCCCATATCAGAATCATTCTCTTCGATTCATATTCAAAAGAAACAAAAAACGGAAAATTCAGAGCCAGGTTTCTAGTGGACAATTAGATAATTATGAGGACCCAAGCTTATTTGTTGAGCAAATTCATAATTTGTCTTTTCACGAAAGTATCACTTCAGATACAGAAACCCCAGAATTATTCGAACATGAAAATGATGAAGAATCCAGTCGTAGAAAAAAAACATCAAAATTCTGAGTGTTTTTTCAAATTAATAAGCTAAAAAAAACTTTATTGGCACTTCTAACAAAACTGGCAAATTATTACCTAACCGAATTGTCAAATACATGGTAAATACAAATAATAAAGTTTGAAATTTTCAGATTCCTCATAACGACAATTCAACTTCCAAAATGTTTCGACATTTGGAACAAAAACATGATATCAAATTGAATAACAAATTTGAAACTAATGAAAGAGAAAAAGATCCGTTTTATTTACTCTTGATGTTTATCAATACTGCAAGCCTTCCTTTTCGATGTGTTGAGAATAAATTTTTCGAGCTATTCTGTCATTTTTTAAATCCGATTTTGAAACTGTCTATACGAAAGGACCTTTTCGAATTAGCAAGCGTTTATTATGAAAAAGAAAAAAAATCGACTATATCAAGACTAGGAGAAATAAAAAGTGTGAGCCTGACAACCGACTGCTAGACATCTGTTCAAAACTTCTCATATATAAGTTTAACAGCTCATTTTTTTGACGATAAACTTAACTTAAAGTCTATGCTTTTGGCTGTTCGACATATTTTAAGTGGTCATACAACAAGGAATCTCTCCGACAACATCACTTGTATTCTCAATGAGTTTTCAATTCTTCGAAAAGCCAAATTTATTACAACTGACAATGTGAGTACCATACTTCAAATTTCAAAAAATATAGGTTTGGAAAGGATTCCATGTATTGCCCATTTATTAAATTTGATTGTTTCCAATTGCTTGAAAGCGATAAAATAAACAATAATACGAAATAAAGGTAATTGTCCATCTGAAAACCCGTTTATGACAACACAGGAAATAGAAGCAAATGATAAGCAAAATCTTAAAAAAAAAAAATACATGAAAATATTGATCAATTTTCTATATTCAGTCAAGCTTTAGAGAATTGTAGCTCAATAACTTCATATTATAATCATTAACGTAATAAACGTAATTCAAAGTTCAAAATAATTAATTCAAATTAAAGTTTTTGTTCAAAAATTGATGATGAATCATCAATTTTTGAACAAAAACTTTAATTCTTTCTATATTAGTAAATGGGAAAACGCTTCAGCAATTTCTTTTTCGAATTCTTTGATTGAAAAGAACGAATAAAAGAAAATAAAAGAAATGATTTTACCGGAAAAAAGACTGAATTACGTTAAGAAAGTGGTCGTAAATGAGGAGAGCCGCGAAGTTCAGGAAACTTGCAGCGTATATTTTGATTTGCAAGAAAAATTAAATAAGTTAAACTAAACTCTTTTCTTTCTCAGTAGGATTATTTTAATTTTTAAAATTAAAGAAAAATAAATTTGTTTTATTTTAAATTTTTATTTGTTAATATTTTAAATTTAAGTAATATAATTAAATTTTAAAACAATTATAATTAGATTTTCTCATAATTTCATAAAGAAACATTTTTTTTTCTACCTTTTCGGGTTTTATTTTGTTTCTTCCGTCCCATATTTGATAACCAGTTCTGGAAAATATTCTTTCTGAGGGCGTGCTTGTAGCTTGTGCTGATGCTATTGTTTTGAAATATTCGAATAATATTCGATTTTTGTTTTTGTTATCGTTCCAAAATTCGGTCAGTTTATTTGTTTTCGGCTCTAATTTATAATTAGTGATTTCTTTCTTAATTGATCTCCAGTTAATTTTAATTTCATTTTCATCATCAGATGAATCACTCGTTTGAACTCCTTTTCTTTGTTTAGATTTGTTTTCATGAGTTGAATGGTTTTTATTAGTGGAACTCAATTTAATTACATCTCTTAAATCTGAAATTGAATCTCTGATTTGTCTTTCAGCCCTTTCAATAAATTCATTTCTTTGCGTTTCTGTTGAACTTGAAGATTTTTTGTATCGTGGGTTCAAGAATGCTGTAAGGACTAGGTCCTTGATTTCAAAAATTCCATAATTCTCAGTATAGAAATCTTTGTATATTTCTATTAATTGTTTAAATCCCACTGAAAAATGTTTGTCATCAACATTAATTTCACTAGCTTTAATTAACGTTGTGAATGCTGATATATTAAGACTTGAAGTTGCAGAATAATCGGAAGAAATATCTTCGGTAATATTAGAGAAGGTTTGTAAGACCAACATCGCATCTTCGAGAATTTCAACTTCATTGGATTTTAGCTGCAGATTTTTATGTTTTTGATCTTTGGATAAAATTGGATTCAGCGATTCTTTATTCTTGATAACACTTTCAACCATTAAAAATGTACTATTCCATCTTGTAATTACTTGTTGGACAATTGAAAGTTGTTTTTTACTTATTTCACTTTGTTTTTTCATCATTTCTTCTTTCATCACTGTTGAATGATTATAATATGAAGTTATTGAGCTACAATTCTCTAAAGCTTGACTGAATATAGAAAATTGATCAATATTTTCATGTATTTTTTTTTTTAAGATTTTGCTTATCATTTGCTTCTATTTCCTGTGTTGTCATAAACGGGTTTTCAGATGGACAATTACCTTTATTTCGTATTATTGTTTATTTTATCGCTTTCAAGCAATTGGAAACAATCAAATTTAATAAATGGGCAATACATGGAATCCTTTCCAAACCTATATTTTTTGAAATTTGAAGTATGGTACTCACATTGTCAGTTGTAATAAATTTGGCTTTTCGAAGAATTGAAAACTCATTGAGAATACAAGATTATTACCGATTATTCTGCAACTTCAAGTCTTAATATATCAGCATTCACAACGTTAATTAAAGCTAGTGAAATTAATGTTGATGACAAACATTTTTCAGTGGGATTTAAACAATTAATAGAAATATACAAAGATTTCTATACTGAGAATTATGGAATTTTTGAAATCAAGGACCTAGTCCTTACAGCATTCTTGAACCCACGATACAAAAAATCTTCAAGTTCAACAGAAACGCAAAGAAATGAATTTATTGAAAGGGCTGAAAGACAAATCAGAGATTCAATTTCAGATTTAAGAGATGTAATTAAATTGAGTTCCACTAATAAAAACCATTCAACTCATGAAAACAAATCTAAACAAAGAAAAGGAGTTCAAACGAGTGATTCATCTGATGATGAAAATGAAATTAAAATTAACTGGAGATCAATTAAGAAAGAAATCACTAATTATAAATTAGAGCCGAAAACAAATAAACTGACCGAATTTTGGAACGATAACAAAAACAAAAATCGAATATTATTCGAATATTTCAAAACAATAGCATCAGCACAAGCTACAAGCACGCCCTCAGAAAGAATATTTTCCAGAACTGGTTATCAAATATGGGACGGAAGAAACAAAATAAAACCCGAAAAGGTAGAAAAAAAAATGTTTCTTTATGAAATTATGAGAAAATCTAATTATAATTGTTTTAAAATTTAATTATATTACTTAAATTTAAAATATTAACAAATAAAAATTTAAAATAAAACAAATTTATTTTTCTTTAATTTTAAAAATTAAAATAATCCTACTGAGAAAGAAAAGAGTTTAGTTTAACTTATTTAATTTTTCTTGCAAATCAAAATATACGCTGCAAGTTTCCTGAACTTCGCGGCTCTCCTCATTTACGACCACTTTCTTAACGTAATTCAGTCTTTTTTCCGGTAAAATCATTTCTTTTATTTTCTTTTATTCGTTCTTTTCAATCAAAGAATTCGAAAAAGAAATTGCTGAAGCGTTTTCCCATTTACTAATATAGAAAGAATTAAAGTTTTGTTCAAAAATTGATGATTCATCATCAATTTTTGAACAAAAACTTTAATTTGAATTAATTATTTTGAACTTTGAATTACGTTTATTACGTTAATGATTATAATATGAAGTTATTGAGCTACAATTCTCTAAAGCTTGACTGAATATAGAAAATTGATCAATATTTTCATGTATTTTTTTTTTTTAAGATTTTGCTTATCATTTGCTTCTATTTCCTGTGTTGTCATAAACGGGTTTTCAGATGGACAATTACCTTTATTTCGTATTATTGTTTATTTTATCGCTTTCAAGCAATTGGAAACAATCAAATTTAATAAATGGGCAATACATGGAATCCTTTCCAAACCTATATTTTTTGAAATTTGAAGTATGGTACTCACATTGTCAGTTGTAATAAATTTGGCTTTTCGAAGAATTGAAAACTCATTGAGAATACAAGTGATGTTGTCGGAGAGATTCCTTGTTGTATGACCACTTAAAATATGTCGAACAGCCAAAAGCATAGACTTTAAGTTAAGTTTATCGTCAAAAAAATGAGCTGTTAAACTTATATATGAGAAGTTTTGAACAGATGTCTAGCAGTCGGTTGTCAGGCTCACACTTTTTATTTCTCCTAGTCTTGATATAGTCGATTTTTTTTCTTTTTCATAATAAACGCTTGCTAATTCGAAAAGGTCCTTTCGTATAGACAGTTTCAAAATCGGATTTAAAAAATGACAGAATAGCTCGAAAAATTTATTCTCAACACATCGAAAAGGAAGGCTTGCAGTATTGATAAACATCAAGAGTAAATAAAACGGATCTTTTTCTCTTTCATTAGTTTCAAATTTGTTATTCAATTTGATATCATGTTTTTGTTCCAAATGTCGAAACATTTTGGAAGTTGAATTGTCGTTATGAGGAATCTGAAAATTTCAAACTTTATTATTTGTATTTACCATGTATTTGACAATTCGGTTAGGTAATAATTTGCCAGTTTTGTTAGAAGTGCCAATAAAGTTTTTTTTAGCTTATTAATTTGAAAAAACACTCAGAATTTTGATGTTTTTTTTCTACGACTGGATTCTTCATCATTTTCATGTTCGAATAATTCTGGGGTTTCTGTATCTGAAGTGATACTTTCGTGAAAAGACAAATTATGAATTTGCTCAACAAATAAGCTTGGGTCCTCATAATTATCTAATTGTCCACTAGAAACCTGGCTCTGAATTTTCCGTTTTTTGTTTCTTTTGAATATGAATCGAAGAGAATGATTCTGATATGGGAAGCTTCTGAGCTGACATTTTCGTTTATTTTTTTTTTAAGGAAAGTGAAATGTTTCTAAAAAAAATATTGAATTGGAGTATTAATCGAATATTTAAAGATTATTTAAAAAGTTTTGAGTCATAAACAAATTATTAGGCAAATTACGGAATGCTTTAGGTATTTTTAAAGTTAATTAATTATAACATGTAATAAAAACAAAAGAAATTTAGAGATACTAACAAGTTTATTTTAAAATTAATTTGACAATAAATTAATAAAAAGAAGTTTTTATAAAAATAAATAAGTAAAATATTAACAAAATATTAAATAGTTTTTATTAAAGTAAATAAAATTCAATTAAATATTCTATTACAAAAAATAACTTTAAACTTGATTAAAATGATAATCAAGTACAATTCATCAAGCATTTTTTTAGATTATAGCTGGCAAATATATTTTAATAGATTAAATAAATTTAATAAAAAAATGATTGATTATAAAATTTTATTAAAAAAAAACATTTTAATTTAAACAAAATGCAAGAAAATTTTTATATTTAAAAATTTAGTTCAAATTGTGAAAAATTAAATGTTAAAATAATAATTTATTGATTGTTAAAATGATGCTAGAAGATGCTGTAGCTGAAGCTGATGCTGAAGAAGAAGACATTATAGCATTAGTGAAACCAGAAATGGCTGTCTCTGATAAAGTACCAGTCTTAGTTGAATTAGATGTAAACGACAAAGAACCAGTAAGAGTAAATAAAGAAGAAGTTTTAATCAATTTTAAAAATCTTAAAATTTTTCTTGGCGATACATGTTTGACTGAAGATAAAAATTTTTATTATTTAAATTACATTGCTGAAAGGAAAGATCTTTTCAGTGATAAAAATAAAATACAAACGAACATTTTTGACTTTTATAAAATTAATTTAATATTTCAAATATTTTTTTGTGCGTTAATTAAATTTTATGTCTGTTAAATCTTTAATAAATATTTGTTAATTATTTTGCTAAATAATTTTTAATTTAATCCGGCAAAATTTAGATTTTTTCCTAATGCCGGACTATCGAGAGTTCCGCAGTTTCGACAATCCGGCTAAAAAATATTTTCCAAATTTGGCCGGATTAGCGAGAGTTGACTGTATCTTTATTGAATAAAATTAAATTCTTTGTTTTAATATTTTGATGACAAGACATAAAATAAGCCTTGAATTAAAGACAATTCGAATCAGCTTGAAAAAAACTTAAAACTCAATTGTAAAATCATTTAACACCTGTAATTAGTTTTTTCAATTTTTATATTTTAACTTATTTAACTTTTTTTTAATTTTTGGTTTACTCTTAATCCGAAGGAACTTTAGCTTGGAACAGATAAACAAATAAATTAATAAATTATGTAAGCCACAGTTTGATCTCGAGTCAAAAAAATCTAACAAAACTTTTTTATTTTTGATTTAATTTATTTATATTAAATTTTATTTTTATTTTCAGTGAGCAATCGAAAATATAAATTTTAAAGTAATCTGTATTTTCGGTATCAACTTTAATTGACTTAAATATCAATTATTTTTATCTATTTTCTTTACTAATTTTTTTTCTTTGTATTTTAATTTAATTTTCTTTTCGGTACAGATTTTTCAAATAAGTGATAAAAACCAAGAGTCAGATCATAGCACATAATTTTTTTTTGATCAAAAAAAAGAATTTTTTAAATTTTGTTTTTGATACCAAAATATTTCAACAAACAAGTTAAGTAAAAATTAGGTTAGTTAGGTACTGAAGTACTAGAAGTAGTATATGAGCTGTAGGGACGGTTGTTTCCCAAGCAGTAGTGTTAGTAAACGCCCTGCTATGACAGCCTGTGGCGCTGTTGTTTGACTGTTTTATAGATTGGTCTTTTTGATTTGTTTAAATAATGATAATATAGATTACTGTCAGTTAAAATTGAGCAATTTATCTATTCTTCTTTTAAAAGTATTTGTGTCGGTTATTTTTCTTGTTGCATCATCAAGTAAATTCCAATACCCGGCAGTGCGATTGGTAAAAAAATGATACCTGGCGTCACAGCTTTTTATAAGCTCTCTTTCCAATTTTAATTTTCCACTTCTGGTACGACCTGCTGGACAGTCTAGAGCATTTGAAGTAAGAGGTTGACAGCCATTTATTAGCTCAACTTGATCAATACGGTGTTGGATCTTTTGATGCTGGATAAGATCACCTCGAGAGCGTCTATCTTCAAGAGTAGGCCATTTGAGTGCTTCACGTCTTTCAACATATGGATTTGATTTGAGATCTGGGACTAATTTGAAAAATTTTCTCTGAACACTTTCAAGTATTTCAATGTCTTTTTTACGGGAAGGATTCCAAGCGCCAACTGCGAATTTGAGATACGGTCTTACAAAAGACTTGAAAACTAAACTTACAAGGTGTTTTGAAAAGTGGGTAAACGTATTTTTGATCTTGCATGCAACCATCGTAGCTCGTGCAACTGCTCGTTTTGACTGCTCATGGAATTTAAGGTCACTTGTAAAGATAATACGCAGGTCTCGTTCTTTAGTGGTTTTTGTAAGGCAATATTCATTCATTTTATAGTCTGTATATTTATTACCTGATCCCAAATGCATTACAACACATTTTTCTGTATTGAAACCTAATTGCCTAGTGTCGGACCACTCTTGGAGTTTGTCAAGATCTAGTTGAAGATTTCTTATATTGTCTTCACAGTCAACATGATTCATTAGCTTAGTGTCATCAGCGTACAGTTTTCAAATTGATGTATAGACTTCTGGGAGATCATTTATGTAAATTATAAAGAGAAGCGGCCCAAGAACAGAACCTTGTGGTACCCCGCTAGTTACTGGCTTTCACTCAGACATGACATCTCCGATAACGACACGCTGTTTTCGGTCTGCTAGAAAATAACGAATCCATTTGATGATTGGGACTGGGAAGCCGTATGCTTTTAGTTTGATTTGCAGCAGTTCGTGTGACACCTTGTCAAATGCTCTTGCGAAATCTAAATAAATAACATCAGATGGTTGCTTTTTGTTCATACAAAAAGTAAGAAAATCAACAGTTTCTAACAAATTAGTAACGCAAGCTTTGTTTGGTAGAAATTCATTTTGTTTGCCTGAAAGGAGGTTCCTCTCGGTGAGGTGCTTCATCATGTAGTCCTTAATGAGGGACTCAATCAATTTACATGGTACCGAAGTGAGTGAAACAGGTCTGTAATTAGTTACAGCTATTCTACTTCCACGTTTAAAGATTGGTGAGACATTTGCAATTTTCCACTTGACTGGAAGAGTCGATTCTGTCAGAGATTTCAAAAATATTTGAGCCAACGGGCTCGCAAGGGCCTCTGAACACATTTTAAGCGCATGGGTAGGTATCATGTCAACTCCAGGAGACTTGTCACTTTTTAAAAGCTTTAATCTTACCAGGACTTTTTCTGTTGTGATTACTTGTTGATTTTCAAATACTGGATCAGGTTCATCTCGGTTCGGAAAAGATTTATTGTTTACTAAAAAATTCAATGCTGAATTATTGAATACTGAATGGTAGTAGTCATTCAATTCTGTGCAAATCTCAGCTTTGTCAGTTGTAAGGTGACCAAATTTGTTTTGAATCACTTAAATTGACTCTCGATTTCCATATCTACGATTAATGTACGAGTATAATCGTTTTGGATAATGTTTTGAGTCCTTTGCCAGATTGAGCTCAAAATCAATAATGCATTGTTTAACAAGATACTTAATTCCATTGCAAGTGGATTTGTACCTTTCATGTAAATATTTGTCATCTTTGTTAACTCTCATCGCAATAAAAAGCCTTCTTTTCTGTCGGACAAGTCTGGATATCCTCCTGTTCCACCATGGAGGTTTTCGGACTGTATTTTTGGCCTCAGTTTCTTAATAAAAAGTTCTGATGCTTTTAAGAAGGCTTCAAGGAATGCGGAATAGCATTTTTGAACAGAATCCTTATTTAGAACACAGGACCAGTCGTAATCATTTAGAAAACTAGTCATTTCTAAATTATGTCCGTGTTTCCAGCTGAATGACCTTCTCTCAAATAGACTGTCTATCAATATTTAAGGAAATCCAGAACCGAAGACTCAAATGACTCCTTGAAGGATTACTTCCTAGTTGAGGGCAGATTTCAACTTCAGATACACGATTTGGATGACTTACTAGGATTATGTCGAGAAGATTTTTTGACTTCTCACTGCTGAAGAATGTGTAGTCATTTACAATTTGAGCAGAGCCTGAAAAAGCATTCGCATCACAAACTTTTGAGTTGGATGATGAAACTTTATTTAGTACTGGGATGCCATCTTCAGTCCATTCAATATCTGGCATATTGAAGTCTCCCATTACTACAACAGTAGGTAGGCTTTAGACCGAAGCAAACGAGCATCAGTTTCAATTGATTTCGAAATTTTTAGGTCTGTTTGGTGAGCATTTAACATGTCACAAAGATTTGGCGGTCTATAAATGCACCCAACTAAAATAGGATCACCAGTTCCCAGTTCGATAGACAACTAGCACTGCTCACAATCATGACTAAGGAGATTTATGTTGGAAGTCTCAAATGCTTGGATGTCATCTCTGACATAAATACAGACTCATCCACCTGATTTTTAGTTCCTGTCATCACTTTTTTGACGATCAGTTCTGAAAATTTTGTATCTATTTAGATTAGTGGTTGAGCTTTAGTCATACCATGTCTCAGTGATGCCAATAATATCTGGTAAAAAACTTGCTGAATATGCCTCAAGCAGATGTAGCTTGTTATTTAAGCTTGTAGCGTTGGTGTAGTAGAAATGAAGTTTATCATGTTTGTCTTCCGAGCCGGTTGCTGAATATGAAGAGTTCATTACTTTTAGTGATAAAGAGGTATTCAAATAGCAGTCCATAGAAGAATCAGAGTAGATAGAAAAATTGGATGAGCTTTCGGAATGTGAGTTACTATAAACAGTGGCAAATGACTGTTCTGTTTTGATATTTGTGTCATTGTATGAATCCTGAAGAGGATATATAAATGTTGGAGACAAATTTGGAGCCATTTCTGAGTCTAAAACGAATAAAGTTGAAAATCTTTGAGCTTGTTTGAGTCCATATGAGGCTCTGGACCTTTTCATATTATCAACTCGTTGCTATTGACTTTCGATGGTTGATATGACCAATCTTAGTTCACCATTACGAATGCCACAGAATCTTTTCTTACCGTCTTCGCAGATCTTAGAGTTAAAAACTCGTCCATTGACTATCTTCGATTCTGGTAAAGTCTTGTTCCTTAAGTCACGTTCCTCACGTAACCTTCGTTTTGCGGCTCTCTCACTAGGTGTATAATCCGCTTTAATGTATATATATTTGTTCATATCAAGATCTCTTAGTTTCCTTGAACCTCGAAGCATTTCAGTTCTTGCTACTGCTGATTCCATCTCAATTTGGACCAGTACACGCTCATTTGTCATAGCTCCATTGTCTGCAGGTCTGCGACCAATCCTTCTAGCCTTCTTTACTCTAGATTCAGGAATTTCAATTGTCTTGACAATTTGCTTTACAAAATCCATTTCATCCCCATGATTGCATTTAAAATCTGAAGCTTGAATCGAAAGAACAACGTTGTTCTCTCTCTCATCCTTCTTTTTATTTCCGTTGCTATAGTTGCCATCATTGACACAGCATTTTCATCTTTGTGAGCCATTCCATTTACGATTTTAGACCAGTTGAGAACTGGAGGTGAAGAAGCATTAGTGACCTTTTTCTTTTTGAGCTCTTATATTTCCTTGCGTAGATTGAGATTTTCATCTTGTAGCAACTTCATTGCCTTCACAATGCCTTTTATCCATGCATGTTTCTTTCTCACGTGAGATGCAAGTACTGCGTTAGTAGCGGTAGACTCTGGATCAGATGGCCATTTTGATTCATCTGACCAAGATGCCTGTATGTCGGCTAGCTGTTGTTCCATGATTTGATTATGACGTAGTAATTAATTATGTTCAAATTTAAATTTTCAATTTATTAATTAATAAAAAAAGTCCAAGATCATTTTCACATTTTGACTATTTTAAAATTAATTTAATATTTCAAATATTTTTTTGTCCGTTAATTAAATTTTAAGTCATATATTTTTTTGAGTAGCTGATTTATTTTTTTCGAGTAGCTAATTTATTTTTGAAAAATAGATTATAAAAGTAGCATGAATAATTTTTTTTCGTAGCTAAAATATTCAAAAAAGTAGCAAAAATACTTTTGTCAGTAACAAAAAACGAAAACAAAAAACGAAAACAAAAACTCGAAAAAAAAACAAAAAAATACACAAAAATTAATTTTTATTTTTTCTTGGGCGACCTCTTGGGCGCTTTGTTGGGGCTGATTGATTTGTTAATTCATTTATGACTGGCTGAGAATCATTTGTTTCACTATTTGAGACTAATTGTGTTGGCATATTGAATGCGTCCCAATTCAAAGGGCCAGTTGAGTTTCTCTGTAGTGGAGAAGAAGATTTTTTGTGTCTACCACTCTTCGCGTTTTGATCAATATTCAAGTCCAAAGCTGGAAAGGTTAGGCAGTTCATAGCTTATACCTATAACATGTTTGCAAATGTAATTTTTTTTCCAATACTGACAAGAACATTCACTTAATTCCCAAACTAGATCTTGAATGTATTATATTACTTGAAGACTTGTACGATGAATCAAAATATACAGACGTTTGGAGCAAAATGAATATTTGTAATAACGTTTTTCACCTGCTTCACCATTTTTTTTTAATTTTTTTGTCCAAGTTGTTTGTTCGATTTGACCCGAAGAAAGTTCTCTTATACACTCTTCTAGATTCTCATACTTTTTGTAAGAATCATACGGGTTAGAAGAGCCACGAAACTTTTTGGTAGGCAATTCATCGGCGTCGTTGTCAGTTTGATTCGCTTCATCATATTCATCCTCTCGTCGAATAAGTGAAGTCGTTGATGATTCAGAATTTTCTTGGCTCATATTTTGTTTTGAGAGAGGTAGAACGAAACATATAAAAAGATAAAAAAACATATATAAAGAAAAAAAAACATAAAGCAAAATTATAATTTTATTTCAGGGAAAAAAACATATAATCAGTTGAATAAAAAAGATAAAACACATAAACCAAAATCAAAAATTTTATAAAAGAAAAATAGATATATCCAATTGAATAAAAAGGATAAAACACATAAGCCTAAACCAAAAATTTTTTAATTCTTAAATTTAATTTAAGAGAAAAAACACATAAAATCAATTGAAAAAAAAGATAAACAGCATTAATTTAATTTTAATTTCTACATTAATCATATTGTAAACAAGGACCAGCTTTTCGCTTCCGACCTGCTTTTGGTCTATTTTGAAAATATTTTGTAGTTAATAAGCCGGGATAATTAATTTTATTTTGAATAAACAAGAGATTAGATGTACACACATTCCTTTGTCCATAAAATATGAACACGAACAATAGCAGCAATCAACGCAAAAGCATTCATCGCTTACAGCAACTTGATAACGATTGTCAAAAATAAAAATAATATTACCATTATCATCAAAATCTGTCCCTGATTCAGTGATTTTATTGATGCAGTCATTTGTAATTGCTATTTTTTTAATACTCAAAGGAATCGAGATATATTCTGGAAAAGCCGAGAATGATCTTGAATGGATCAAAATTTGCGTTTCAAAAATTTCGCATACCGGTAATAGGTTTAATTTAATACGATCTGTAAAAAATTTTTTATGATATTGTTATAACTCTCGATAGGACTATTCGTCATAGCATATCCTCCTGGCGTATTAAAAATTTGCCAATTATTGAATGGAGAATAAATCCATTGTTTACTAAAATAATTTATAAACTGTTTGAGATTATTCTTCCCTTTGTAACCATTCCAACTTTTAATGTTGATTCAATCAGTAAATTAAATTTTTCTTTCGATGTGCATGAATGCAATGCGCTAATAGATGAGTTTACTTTTTCACGTAAATTTACAGGTATTTTATCACAATTTTTTTTTATCTTTATTAATTGAATAATTAGTTATGTAAAAAAATGAGTTTAAAAGAAAAATTACATTTGATTTAAGGTGAAACCAACACATAATTATATTCGAGTTAGGCAAATTTTTTTTTAAACTATTAGCCATTGCATAATCAGCATCAACACAAATATAATTGATTACATCTATACTTATTTTTAGTACATTACAGACATTAATTAGCTGAGTCCAGAAATAATCGAAATCATTTTGCTGTTCATGTGACGTAAGCATAAATGCTATCGGGTGAAATTTGCGGTTTAGGTCAGTTGTACCAAAGACTATTAGTGGGTACCCATACTTCACAATTTTATAGGTACAGTCAATATGGAACATTTGTCCTTAAGTATATTTTTTAAAAATTGTTTAGATATTAAATAATAAATTTACCTTTTTCTATAAAAGACAATAAGGTTTTACTTGTAAATCCTAAATGGAAATGATTATCATCGCTACCATCACCTAATTGAATTCCAAAATAAAAAGGATCTTCATCATTTAAATCACCATGCAAAGTTTCGTTAAAAATCTTTTGGTGAATAAATGATTCTAATCCTTCTAGGCTATTAACATCACCAATTTTTAAACGTCTATATTTCATATAAGATTGGATTTGTGTTAAGTTTGGCACTAGTTTATTTTTGTTATCTAAGACTATTTTTTGCCATAAACGGAATGGTTTTTTGATTCCTTGCAATAAATAATTTTCTAGATCTACTTTGAAACAGTTCTTGATTCCTCTAACTAACAACTGTTGTTCATTTTCTGGCCGCTTAGAATCATGAATATTTAATCCATAAAGTTTAACCAAGTTTGTAACCATACATATTTTGATCAGCAACCGCATTTCACATATATTTACACATTTGCATTTCATATATCGTACTTTCATTAGGTGAGCACTATTACTTTGGCACAGAGTACAATTATTTTGATTTGTATGATCGGAGGCTGCGTCATATGAAGATGAAATAAATGTTTTAAGGTCTATTTGGTTGCTAAATTCTTGAACCAAGACCCAGTCTAATTTTCGCCTCATTTTAATTAATTCAATTTTTTTTAATTATTTTTTTTTAATTTTATGTTTTTTCTCTTTTTGAATTTTATAATTTATGTTTTTTTTCTCTCATTATATAAGCTAAATTTGTTAAATTAGTTATATGTTTTTTCTCTTTTGATTTTTATAATTTATGTTTTTTTTCTCTCATTAAATAAGCTAAATTTGTTAAATTAGTTATATGTTTTTTCCTCTTTTTTAATGTTTTTTTCTCTTTTTTATGTTTTTTTCTACCTCACCCTTTTGTTTTTACTTTAAATTTTTGTTTCGAAGTTACTCAAAAGTCTGTTAATTTTATACTCATGATAATTAAACATTATAATTACCATTATAAAAATTATAGAATTCTGACTTCTTATCTAATTGTCACTAATATGATGTCAATTAAGTGCTATTTTAGATTAACATTAAATTTTTATCAGTTGCTACTTCAAAAAATAAATTAGCTATTATCGCAAATAATTTAGCTACTGTCGAAAAATATTTTTTTTTATTCAATTAGCTATTTTGAAAAGTAAATTAGCTACTCGAAAAAAATAAATTAGCTACTCGAAAAAATATATGCCTAAATTTTATGTCCGTTAAATTTATAATAAATATATGTAAATTATTTTGTAAAATAATTTTTTAATATAATCCGGCAAAATTTAGATTTTTTCTAATGCCGGACTATCGAGAGTTCGGCAGTTTCGACAATCCGGCTAAAAAATATTTTCCAAATTTGGCCGGATTAACGAGAGTTGACTGTATCTTTATTGAATAAAATTAAATTCTTTGTTTTAATATTTTGATGACAAAACAGAAAATAAGCCTTGAATTAAAGACAAGTCGAATACACTATCTAAAGTAAGTAGCAAGCACTGAGTTTTAAGTTTAAAAAAACTTAAAACTCAATTGTAAAATCATTTAACACCTGTAATTAGTTTTTCAATTTTTTTTTAATTTTTATATTTTAACTTATTTAACTTTTTTTTAATTTTTGGTTTACTCTTAATCCGAAGGAACTTTAGCTTGGAACAGATAAACAAATAAATTAATAAATTATGTAAGCCACAGTTTGATCTCGAGTCAAAAAAATCTAACAAAACTTTTTATTTTTGATTTAATTTATTTATATTAAATTTTATTTTTATTTTCAGTGAGCAATCGAAAATATAAATTTTAAAGTAATCTGTATTTTCGGTATCAACTTTAATTGACTTAAATATCAATTATTTTTATCTATTTCTTTACTAATTTTTTTTCTTTGTATTTTAATTTAATTTTCTTTTCGGTACAGATTTTTCAAATAAGTGATAAAAACCAAGAGTCAGATCATAGCACATAATTTTTTTTTGATCAAAAAAAAGAATTTTTTAAATTTGTTTTGATACCAAAATATTTCAACAAACAAGTTAAGTAAAAATTAGGTTAGTTAGGTACTGAAGTACTAGAAGTAGTATATGAGCTGTAGGGACGGTTGTTTCCCAAGCAGTAGTGTTAGTAAACGCCCTGCTATGACAGCCTGTGGCGCTGTTGTTTGACTGTTTTATAGATTGGTCTTTTTGATTTGTTTAAATAATGATAATATAGATTACTGTCAGTTAAAATTGAGCAATTTATCTATTCTTCTTTTAAAAGTATTTTGTTAATTTGTTAATACTTTTAAAAGTATTTTGTTGATTTGTTAATACTTTTAAAAGTATTTTGTTAATACTTTTAAAAGTATTAACTCAAATTATTGATATATTGGTACTGAAATGGATGATCAATTCAAAGAGTTTTTCTCTAGATATAGTTTTTCTTTATTTATTTAAATTAAGCTTGGAATTAATTTAAATAATTCTAATGTAACATGCTTTACATTTTATGTAGATTCAAAAAAGAAATAATTGAAAAAGGAAAGATAGATCTTTGTTTTTTATTACATTTTTCGAGTTTAATATTTGGATTTCATCTTTAAATATAATTAAGAATCCGGCATCTTAAAGTTTAGGATCAAAAAAATCAGGTCAAAAAGTATTTTGTTTAAAACTATTCCATCTCTTTGCAAAATGCTAAATAATGCAACAAAAATGCTAAATTTTAAATAATAAAAAACAAAATAATATCTGATCTGATTTTTTAGATTCTAAACTTCAAGATGCTAGTGGATCTTCGATACAAATTCTTTTAAAATAAAAATTTTAAAAACTTTTCAAAAAATCAGTATATAAATTTAAAATTTAAGAATCGATTTTATCAATGGGTTGAACAAATATTTTTTTATATTTATTATATATTTTAAACCTACATTACATGTAAATCATGTTACATTAAAATTATTAAAATTAATTCAAAGATTAATTTTAATTTCTAAAGATAAACTTTATTTGATTATTTAAAATATAATCCGAAATCTATTTATGGGATTAATTAAAAAAATTTTATTATTAAATTTTTAATTTTTTCAAATTTGATCTAAATAGCTTGAAAAACAAAAATAAAAACTTTAGCCAATTTAGGTGAAATTTTGAAAAATTTTATTTTTAAATTTTCTTATTAATTTTCTCTCCTTCCAGTAGTTTGGTCAAAACTTTTTATTTTTGATGTAATAAGTGCTAACTCTGTTGATGTATTTACTCCATACTGTATAGTACTATTGCGATGATAAGTCTGTTTTGGCCTTGGTATCTCAACTGGCAACACCTTTCTGCGTAATCTTTTTGGAAATTTGAATGAGCCTGCAAGTGATTGTAGTAGTTGGCAAAATTTCTAACTATAATTGGCATTGGTAAATCTATCATCAAAACTCCTGTTACGGTACACAATGCTCCAAATACCATTCCCATTGTAGTCTTTGGATAATAGTCACCAAATCCAACTGTTGTTAGAGAAACAACTGCAACCTTCAGTTAAGATCGAATTAATTGATTATTAAGCCAAATAAAAGGGTCTTGCCACTTTCACGTCCAATTGGTCAGGCAAAATTTTGAAAAAAAACTTTTCTCGGCTAATTAAAATTTAATGGCCATTTAATAAAAACCTTTATTTTTTCGAATCTAATTTATTTACAAATTAATTAATTATATCTTTTATATTTTAGTCGAAAAAGGGCTGTCAGTATCGAACACAAAAAATTTAGTAAAAATTACCATAAATTTATATAAAATATCAATAAAAATTATCTCATTATTCTTTTTCCGAACAAACAGTGATGATTGATACTAGTGTTTTTCCTAAATTTTACGTAATTTTTCGTAAAATTACACATGTAAAAAAATGTTAATTTACGAAAAATTTCGAAAAACTTGTAAAAAGGAGATGCCAAAAAAATGCCGTTTTTTAGGCCATTTTTACGTTTTTTTTAGTAAATTTAACAAAATCAAAAAAATTTTGTGAAAAAAAATTTACAGATTTTTACGCAAAGACCGAACTTGAGGTAAATTTCAATAAAAATGTGTAAAAATTTGATTTTGATTTCAAGCTTCACCAGGATAATGACCCTAAGCATACTTCATCCCTGTGCAAAGAATTTTTAAATAAAAATAATATTATTTGGGAAAAAAAGAATATTTTATTATTTTATTCTTTAAATTTTAAAAAGCTGACAATTTAATTGTTCTAAGGCTAAATCTCCACCAAAATCACCGGATTTAAACCCATTTGAAATGGTTAGGAACAAGCTTAAAACATTTATTTTAGCACAAGAGGCAAAAAATGAAGATGATGTGATCGATTCTATTTTTAAGTTTCAAAAAATTTTGACAGCTGAAAAGTGTAAAAAATACATAAGCCACTTAAAAAAGGTATTAAAAAAATTTGACGATTTAAAATAAATTTTTCTGAAAGGAATTTTTCTTAAGGTGATTCCAGTCGAAATCGAAAATAATGGTGATTGGTCTAATCATTAAGCTAGTTTTTAAAAATAAAGCATTTAAAAAAATTTGATTGAATTTTTTATTTTTTACCAATTATTATTGAAATTTACCTTTTCAAAGTTCGGAATTTACGTAAATTTACGTAAAAATCTGTAAATTTTTTTTTTTCTCAAAATTTTTTCGATTTTGTTAAAATTTACTAAAAAAATGTAAAAATGGCCTAAAAAACGGAATTTTTTTGGCATTTTCATTTTAGTTAATGATTTTAATACAATTAGTTAATGATTTTAAATTCTTTCTAAGAAAAGTCACTATATGCATTTATTTTTTCCAATATATCTCTTATTAATTAAAGTTAACTTTAACCTATTTTACTTTATTTTAAAATTTATTTTTGATTTTTATTTTATTTAACCCTTTTTTATTTTTTTTTAATTATTCTTAAGGAGCTTAAGCTCGTGCTAATACTCTCATGAAGAAAAGAAGAGGCTTTTACCGCCCAAATGGTTGTACTAAGAAAAAAAATTATATTTTTTGGCAAATGTTTTGAAAGTATTCTTTTACAAAATATTTTTTTTATTGATTAAATGGAAAAAATATTTTGTTTTGGTAATTCTGCTTAGTATGTTTATTTTAAATAAAAAAAATTGACACAGTATTAACTTTATTATTTTTTATTTTATTTTGGACTTTCTAGTAAATATGTGGAATTTTTACTAAAAATATTGTGCACAAATATTAAGAGTCCAAAAAAATTCCTTATTTAAAAAGAAATCAATTTTTATCTCTTTTTCTTAAATTGTAAGCTTTTTGTTGATTTGAACTGGAAGGAATCCTCTCTGTTGATAAAAGTTATTTACAAAACAATTTAACTGGATATTTTTTTATTTGGAGCTAAAGAATGATCATCAAATTATCATTGATCTCAATGATTCGATTAAAATCAAAATTTTCAACCATTTCGAAAATATAATTTTCTAAAATAAAAAAATGTCAAATTTTACATATCAAAAAATTCAGCATTTTCAGGTTGGCCTGGCCAATTGGACATGAAAGTGACAAGACCCAAATAAAGAATATCTGCTTACCAAATAGCTTCTATAATTGAGGAGAACTGGTTACCAGTGTTGGCCTGACCATGATGAGCATGACTGGACACAATCAAGCCATTTATTCGGCCATCATCACTGTCTGCAGCTAATTTTTCCGAGTAGAAAATCAAACTGGCAAAAATGATGACTGCCACTGTGATAAAAAAAATCAAGATCTTGAAAACTTTGGCACTTGCCTTTAAAGAGGCTATGATAATTCTGAGACCGGGATAATGGTTGAACAGTTTGAAAGGCGCATGATTCGAATTGTTCCAAACAAGTCCCAAGCTGGATGGGTGTCAAATGACTCATTGAAAATAAAATAGTTGTAACCTAGATCAATGTAGAACCAAATGTTGGCCAAAAGATCTATCCAAGTAACAGGACTGGTGAAAAATTTTATTTTATTAGGTGATACCGAACTCTTGATTCCAAACTCAATTGTGAACCATATGATACAAATGTATTCAATGTAATCAAGTATATTGGGGACTCTTTGTCGACTGCTGATTGCTA
This sequence comes from Brachionus asplanchnoidis, assembly GCA_025491095.1. Taxonomy (NCBI): domain Eukaryota; kingdom Metazoa; phylum Rotifera; class Eurotatoria; order Ploima; family Brachionidae; genus Brachionus; species Brachionus asplanchnoidis. Next base: position 13,779 of record JAILYF010000114.1, on the reverse strand, counting down.
TATTTATTACAGTAGGATAATCGAGCTCTTCTTGCTCAAAGGAAACTTTGAGGTTGTAGCTGCGACAAAAAAGAGCGCTTTGGCACAAGTCATTGACAGTAGAAAAGCAAAATGTCAAAATTGAAACTGTTATGAAAAATACTGATACATAGGTCAAAAACTATTAATTATTAATACAATTAAATGAATTTTGAATTCAAAATAATCAAAAAGTATAATTTCATAGTAATTCCATCTTTTCATAACTATTTATTCAATTTCGAATTTTTATTATTTTTTTAAATAAAATTTAGCTTTCTTTAAAAAGGGCAAATGGAAGTTTCAGATCAATTTAAAGATCAAAACGATCAATTAAAATTTTAAAACTTGTCTAATGATTTTGATATTTTTAAGAAATAAATTTTAAACATTACTAGACATGTTATGTCTAATAATGGTATCAAATTAACATCGAAATGATTGATATCTATTTTATTTAACAAAAACAATCAATAATTTAAATAATTAAGGTTTAGTTTATTCACAAATTCAAATTTATAACTTTTATATCCATCCATTCAAAAAAAATTAATTTAATTTTTTCGCTTAAATAAATTATAAATTTTAAAACATTAAATTTTTTTGTCTTTAAAAGTTAGTTTTCATTAAAATCAATTAAAAAAATTTAAACCTATTAAAGTTCAATTAAAAAGGACATTTTAAAATTTTAAATATTAAAATAAACTTGACATGCCATGTCAAGAAATTGCTTTGTAATAAATTAATTTTTTTCTCTTTTATTAAAAACAATATTACAATTTATATTTTGATCTGTTGATCTTGATCTCAAACTTCAATTTGCCTTAAAAAGAGATAAATTTAAAAAAAATATAAAATATTAAAAATAAAACAAATTAGAATTTTTTTAAATTAAAAATATTAAAAAGTCTTTTAAAATACGTTCAAAATCAATTTAAAAACATAAAACCAAAATTTTTTAAGTAGATGAATGGTATTTTTAATGCGGAAAATAGGGTGCTATCTTAAAATAGCAATCTTAAATTAGCATGATCAATTAAGCACAATCAAAAAAGCAAAAAAAAAATTAATTAATTTATAAAAATAGCAATTAAGAGGATAAAATTAGCATAAAAATAGCAAATAAATTCACATAAAAATTAGCCAAAAAATAGCAATCTTAAATTAGCATAATCAATTAAGCACAATCAAAAATGCAAAAAAAAATCAAAAAAAAAATCTGCGATGAAATTTAATCGCGGATCTAAAAATTTTTGAACAAGATTGTTCGCTAGAAATTTTACTTTGCTAAAAAATAATTAATTTCCAACTTTTTTTTATTTTTATTTTAAATTCACTTTAGATGCTGAAAACACTTTAGATGATCTAATTAATGATTTACAAAATATACACATAAATAAAGGAAAGATAACAACATCTCAAAAAAATTTTCCAATGTTATCTTATGGTGGTTTCTTGTTTCGAATTTCATCTAAGTCGGAAAAAAAAATAAACTGGCGATGTATTGAGACAAAAGTTTATTGTAAATCAAAGTGTTTCACACTTGGTTCCGAAATAGAGCAAGAGTATCAAGTATATTTTAACAATTTAGCAAAAATATATACTGATAATAAAGAAATTAGAAAAATTCTAAAAATAGCTCAAGTATTGGCTTTTATTCCATCTAATGATGTTAAGTATCAATTTTTTAAAATTTATGACAATTTGGAAAAAAATCAAGAATATTTTAGTCAATTGGATACTTTTTTTAACTACATGAAAGAAACATGGATTGGATATGATATAACCAAAAAGAGTGGTCGTGGCAGAGGTGTTCGGGTTGAGACAAAAAATATCAAACCATTGTTGAAATTGATCTTTGGAATTTGACTAATAGAATTAAAGATTGTTTACCACGAACAAATAATTTCGTGGAGGCCTGGCACAGTGCATTTAGCAATATGCTTATTAAACATCCTTCTGTGTACATTTTAGTAGATATGTTTCGTAAAGAACAAAAAAAAATCTGAAGAAAATATAGTCAAATTAGAACAGGAACTATATTTAAGCGTAAGCCAAAGTACATTCTTTTGGATGAAAGAATTAATGAGATAGTTAAAACTTATTCATTGGATACCTTTGATAAATTTTATGATAACTTATCTTCAATATTAGACTATTAATCTTTTTTTAGGTCGATATTTTTTTATTGTTAAATTTTTTTTTCAAGGTGAAAACTTGCTAATTTAATTGGTGCTAATTTTTCTATTGCTATTTTAATAAAGTTTATTGCTATTTATATTTGGCTCTTTTAATTTGTGCTATCACTTTTTTATGCTCAATTAACCTGGCTATCTTAAATACTGCTATTTAAGTGACCCCCGGAAAATAGGTTTCATTTTTGAAAAAAAGTATTATTTAATAAATGACGACAAATTAATTTTGTATCTAAATAAATGATTCTAGTTTCTTAAAAATAAATTAATAATAATAATAATAAAAAAAAAGCTACAGCAGACTAACTGCGGAGCAAGGCTATAAGTAGCCTCGCTATGGTAGCTGTCTGGTTTAACTTATAAATTTAAAAAGTATGTAATTTTATTCTTTTAATATATTGTTTAATTATGGGCCATTAAAAGCGATACAACAAAACTTAATAGAATAATCGAATCCAACAGCCAAAACGCGAGAGCTAGTCTCTATCTTGTTTAATCATATAACTAGTTTATAATTTATAATTTATATTTTGTAGCAATTACGATATGTCTGACAATTCTTACTTTATATTTTAATAACAATTATTGTACAATTAGATTTAATTCTCAAATCAATAATTTTTAATCAATAAAACGTTTGAAACTTAAATACCCCAAAATTTTAATTACCCTCCCCCAAATATTAAATAAAATTCCCCAATTATTAGGATTATACATAAAAAAATTAATTAACACCAAATTAAATAAAAAAACACTACTTCTTTTATATTTACACTTTTTTGATTATAACTTCACTTTTAATTAAAAATTGAAGCCTAATTTAAAACAAAGTACCCCAATTTTTTATCTTTTACACTTATTAATTAAAAAAAAAACAATGGAATATAAAATAAAATGTCTAGTTCAGTCAGCATTTTAGAAAACCAATTTAATGAATTAAAAGTTTCAAAATTATAAAAAAAATTCAAAAAATTTTAAATTTAGAATAATCTTAAAATGTCACCAAAGTTTCAAAATGTAAAATATTTAAAATTTTTAAATATTAAATTTTTAAAAATTTGAAACTTTGTTGACATTTTAAAATTTTTAAAATTCGATACTTAGCTGACATTCTAGAATTATTTGTAATTTTAAATTTTAAATTTTTTAAATCGTTAAATATTAAATTTTTTAAAATTTTGAAATTTTGCTGACATTTTAAAGAATTTTTTATCATGACAAAGAAACGAAATCGTGTGATCTATGCGGTGCGCATTGAAGAAAAGACGTTACTGGGCTTGTCCAAACAAATGTGGTAAAAATTAAAAAATTTAGTGTCTCAAGTAAAAAAAAGTTTATTTTTTTTTAATTTTTATTGTCATTTTAATCAAATTGGTGACAAATAATAAAAATGTGTTTTTTTTTATTTTTATGTATTTTTTATCTATTGTGGTTTTCTAAATAAAATTTGGGTAAAAATTTAATAATTTGGGATATTTTATTAAAAATTTTTGGTGTACAATCTAAATTTCTCTAAATTATACTAGTTTTATCAGAAGTAAAAATTAAATACAGTCAACTCGCTTTGATGTATCAATCAATATTTTTAAATTTTGCAAAATTTAACTTTGTTTCCATGCTTTATTTTTTATATTTTAATTGATAATAAAATATCATTTAAAAAGTTTGATTGGGTCATCATTTTAATAACTCTATGTGATTTTATATTTATCTCTTGAGTCTTCAAATAAAGTTTTAAGATTCAAAAGAGATAGTTTAGAAAACAAGGTTTGTATTTTTATTTAAAATAATAAACATTTAATAATTCTTCATATAACTTTTTTTTTGCATCGCTGAAGGATCTTACAAAAACACTTACTCCCACTTTTTTTTCAAAGCAAAAATATAAAAAAAGTTTTAGCATGTAATTTATCATTTAGTTTGAACGTTTTGTAATTAAAAAAAAAAAAAAATTTTCTTGACCTCCGCTATTGTTTAGAGAATTCAAAAGTTTTCCAAAATAAAGTTTTAAAAGAATACTTACAGAAACATAAAAAAAAAAAAAAAAAAAAAAATTTTGTTAAAAATAAATTAACATTATTCAATTTCAAAAACCGACTACAATACAAAGAACTATAACGATGGAAAGCGACATTGAAGCGGTACTTGTACCACATTGGAAAGGTCTCGGGCAAGGTCAACACACAGAAAGTCAGAAGAAAGTTTCAGAATACTTAAAATCGGTTCAAACAGTGCTTGAAAACCTTGCTAATAAAGTCAAAATGTTGGAAATGGACAATTTTGCACTTAATCGTGAAAACGAATCGCTAAGAAACAAACTAGACAAAGGGCAAAGTAGTTGTTCTGGGGCATCCGCTGAAAAGTGGTCTAACTTTTTGAAAAAAGGTAGTTATGAAAAAAGTAGCCATGAGGAGGTGATGATAGTCGAGAAAATGTTTGAAGAGTCAAGAGCAAGATTAGAGAAAGCGAATTATGTAGTTATCAGCGGAGTCCCAACACACAATGCTGACGATAAAAACGACGAACAAATTGTTTCAGATATTTTGGAGGTTACTGGGATCCAAAATACGGTTAATAAAGTCAAGAGAGTATTTAGACTGACAAAATCTAAGAACCAAGCCGCGGACAATAAACCACCCCCGATTGTGGTTGAATTATGCGACAAAGAAACACAAACTCGATTATTGAAAAACGCTAAGAAGTTAAAAGACTTTACATCGTTCAGTAAATGTTTCATAAATCCGGACTTGACGAGAAATGAAATGGAAATTGAGAGAGAGTTGAGAAGAAGACGGAATTTGGAAACGACAAACTGAACCTTGGTGAAGGGAGGCTTAAGTACGGAGAGCTGGAAAATGCGACGCGATTCTATTGGAGAATCAGGTTTGGAAAACTCTGTCGCATTGACAGAGAGACCAAACGAGCGTTACCATTACAATAAACCAGTCAGATGAAAATCGTGGCAAGTGCGCGCACGGCAACACGTACCTCAAATGCTTATATATAATGCCACGTCACTGGTAAACAAGTGGGACTCCTTTAACTCACTAATTCAAACGAGCAAATTTCCGCATATCATATTAATTACTGAGACTTGGTTTAACTTAAGATCATTGAAAAATATTCCACACTATTCGTTTTTTAGCAAAGACAGGGAACAAGTGGTTGGTGGAGGTGTGGCAATTTATGTTAGAGACGATATCGAGGCCTCTGAGGTCCTTGAAGATGGATTAGCCCGAACAATTGGAGAGGAAATTTGGTGTAAAGTTAATACCGGTGCGGACTCAATTTTGATAGGCTGTATTATCGGCCACCATACTCTAATCATGAGACAGCTGAAGAGATATTTAAAAATATAGCATTAGCAAAAAAGTTAGTTGAAAAAAAAACGTACACCGGTCTGTTAATTGCTGGAGATTTTAACTTTCCGAAAATTAGTTGGACAAACTTGAACGGATACGTCGTGGGTCAAAGTCAAGCTGGTGTCCTAAGCTCCAAATTCATCGAAACTTTAGAAGAAAATTTTTTGGCTCAACATGTACAAGTGCCTTCCTTTGGCGAAAAAACATTGGACCTGGTCATAACCGATAACCCTAGCCGTATTTATGCTGTACAAGGAGGTGCTCCACTTGGTAGTTCCTCAAAAAATCGTCTTCATTCAGTACTCTCCTGGGAATACCTGCTCAAGGAAAAGACTAAACCAAAAATTGTAAGCAAAATACTCTATAATAAAGGTAATTATGTTGCTTTAGAAGAACATCTCGCTTCGAAGTTAAAAGAAATGAGCGACTCAGAGACTAATTGTATGGTTAATACTTTGGCCAGGGTTTACCACGAGGGTGTTTTCAAAGTTCATTCCCAAACTCACACTGTCCGAGAAAAACATTTCAACTAGAAAAAACCCCAAGTGGTTTAATAAGAATATTAAAGGCTCACAAACTTGAAATACAAATGGTTTATCCGAACTCAAATTGACAGTAAAAATGAATCCTCAAAAGCAGCTTATAACAGCATATGCAGACTCGTCGAAAAGGAGGATAAGAAGGCGAGGAAGAACTATGAGTGGTCTATTATCAGAAATTGTAAAAATGAGCCTAAGCGTATTTTTTCATATGTAAATGACCAGAGAATTAACAAGGATCGTGTTAGGTCTTTAAAAGATGGCTCTGGAAACTTTGTCACAGATAAACTGATAATATCGAACATATTCAACAAACAGTTTCAAACAGCTTTTAGTCGTGATGATGGTAGACCGTTACCAAAAATGGACAAACGAACAAATTGTGTATGCAAAATCGATTTAAGTGTGTTTTCGAATTCGAATGTTCTCAAATACTTGCTTAACCTGGATGTACACAAGGCTCCGGGAGTTGACGGCATGCACCCAAATGTACTGAAGAAATGTTCCGGTACTCTTGCAGTTTACCTCTCAAGGACTGTTCATAGCTTCTTACACCAGTGGTAGTGTTCCAAGCGCTTGGAAAGAGGCTAACATTTCACCAATTTTCAAAAAAGGAACTCGAACAGAAGCTATAAATTACAGACCGGTATCGCTCACATCAATCGCTTGTAAAATAATGGAGAGAATTCTAAAGGAATCGATGATGGAACATCTCGAGAAAAATAGATTAATAGCGAAAGAACAGCATGGTCTTGTATCAAAAAGGTCTTGTCTAACCAACCTACTGGAAACTATTGACACAATAACGGAGGCTTTAAAACCGCGGTTTCACTTCGATAATAATATTCATGGACTTCGCCAAAGCGTTTGATAAAGTGTCGCATAGAGCTTTATTAAAGAAGTTAGAATTTTATTGATTCGATGATATGCTAGTAAATTGGATTAAAGATTTTTGACTGGACGTAGGCAAAGAGTGGTAATGGCGAAGAGGTGTCAGACTGGTTGGATGTAATTAGTGAGTGCCACAAGGCTCAGTGCTCGGTCCCTTATTGTTTGTAATTTTTATCAAAGATATGCCTGAGGTTGTAAAATGCCTTTGTAAGCTTTTTGCAGGACGACACTAAGTTAATTTCGATTATAAAAAATCCACTTGACCTAAAAAGTCTCCAACTTGATGTGGATAGACTGGTAGAATGGTCAAATGTATGGTTAATTGAGTTTTAATGAGGAGAAGTGTAAAGCCATGGTGATCAACAACAAACATTTTAATATTAGCATTACAATGAATGGTAAGCCACTAGAAAGTACTGATAAGGAACGTGATCTAGGCATTGTCCTTTGTTCAAACTTGAAATAGGGCCAACAAGCCACGTTAGCTGCAAATACAGCCTCCACTGTCCTCTGGCAGCTGAGAAAGGCTTTCAAGTTTTTGTCTAAAGAGTCGTTTAGATCACTTTATGTTGCATTTGTAAGACCGCATTTAGAATATGCAATAGCAGCTTGGTGCCCTCACAACAAAAAAGATATAAAGATACTAGAAAAGGTACAGATTAGAGCTACAAAACTTGTTAAGAGCATAAAAGAACTTTCTTATGAAAAAAGACTGGAAATTTTGGACCTATCGACCCTCCAAGAGAGAAGAGAGAGAGCTGACTTAATCGAATACTTTAAAATTTCGACAGGATTGAGCATTATTGACTGGCACAACTCGAACAAGCTCACTAATTCACTATCAATTGAAGGTCCAGCTAAAGGTATACGGGGAGGAAAGCACAGGTTAGCGAAACAACTCACAATGATCAGTCAAAGAGAATATTTTTTTGTCGAATAGAGTGGTAAATAATTGGAATCGATTGACGACTGACATTATTTCAGTAGACACCAAGAACAGCTTTAAAAAGAAAATTGATGATTATTTCAAGTCAAACAAGAAATAAACATATTTAGATATTTATACTCGTTTCAGCTACCATAGTGAGACTCTAGTGTCTTGCTCTACAGGATAAAACCTGTCGTAGCCTATTATTATTATATTATTATTAATATTTAATTTTTAAAAAAGTACAAAAAATTCCAAATTAGAAGAAGATAAAGCTTTTTAAAAAATTTTTGCTTTGAAAAATAGGTGGAATAAGGAAATTTTCAAAAATTTTTTTGTTTAATTTCTAATTTATTTAGATATTTTACGTAAAAAAAAACTAAATTACAGTCTCATAAATCAGATGAACATAGAAAACATTATATTATAAACTTATTAGTGTAATTAAACAAATATTTTTAATTAATTTTTTCAATTTAACACAAAAATATTTTACTAATCCAAACTTTAGGGCTGGTGGCTTTATAATTATTAAGGGTCAATAAATATTTTTTGGCAATTAAATAAAAACGAAAGAAAAAAATGAGTATTCTGTTTATTTTCATAAAATTTTTATATTTATTTAGCTACTATAAATAATTTAAGTTAATTTACCTTTTTTATAATCCACAAAAAAAATTGAACATTCTTTATTAATACTTACTTCGTATTCAGTAGCACTTTTAATTTTTAGTTATTCATCACTTAAATTACTTTTGAGTCTAATTACTCTGAATTATTAAAGGTTCTGCTCTAAAAATCTGAAAATTCTAAAAAAGTTTACAAAATCAGTTTGTTTTACTAAGTGGTTACAATTAGATGGATCTTAAAAAAAGATTTTTTTTAATTATTGGAATATTTCTAGAAACAATATCCAATTTAATACTTGGATCAAAATTGGTCCTAGAATTATTGATTTTATTTATACTTATTTTTTAAAGTTGAGTATATTTCTTTTAGGATAAGAGATTTCATAGAGTTTATTTCAACTCTTGTCTTAAAAAATATCTTAAAAAAAAAAAGATTATCTCAAAAATAATTTCTAGGGTTTTTAAATTAATTTTTGAGACTTTTTAATGAAGATAAAAATTTTTAAAAATATTCGTCTTTTTCCTTAATTTATTTAATTGCGATCAAAAAGATTAGTCCTATAAATAATATTTTTTTGTGAAAAAAATTTTGTCAAAAATTAAAAAATTGAAATAAAAATATCATAAGAATCTTTATCAGATTTTCAGAATAAAAAACAATATAAAAAATTAACAAAAAATTTTCATAAACTTTTAAAAACGGCAATGTGAAATTTTAGTACAAAAATTACAGGACAAAAAGTAAAAACGCTATAGTTTATTTTCTAATTGTGCAAAATTGGTTCTATAAAAAGTACAATATTGTACAAATTTGTACAACCGAATTCTAAGCTCTGCAAAAACCCTGCAATTTATTGCATTTTTAATCAAATAATTTTTTGGTGGTGTGGATTTTACAGAAAATTGCAGAGGAGTTTTTGCAGAGCTTGAAATTCGGTTGTACAAATTTGTACAATAACATACTTTTTATAGAACCATAGAACCAATCTTTATGAGATGTTTTCTAAATTTTTTAATTTTTAAAAATATAAAAATTAGTTTTTTAATATTTTTTTTCTTAATCTTTGGTGCTGCACCAGATGCATAATTCAAAAAAATTATTTTTTATTTTTTACTTTAAAATTGAGTCTTGATGACGCATTAAACTTAGGCTTTCAGTGTTTGATGCGGACCTAAACGCGTGATTACGCTTTTAGAGCATGTGTTCAAAGTTAACAATATCATAGCATTTTATCCAACAAATTTAATATTATTATAAACAATTAAAGCTTAAAATAAACTTAATTGAATAAAACAAAACATTTTTTATATTGGCTTAACACTTTTATGAAATAAAGATAAATTTTCTGATTCTTCGATATAAAAGAAAAAAGAAAAATTTTTTTTAACATGTGCCTCATGTAACAATCTATTCCATTATTGTCTTCTTAACTTTCATTTATTTAGCTTATTTACTTTATTTTGATTCTTTTTTTTTAATCTCTTTTTATTAACTTTAATTTATTTTATTTTATTTTATTTTTATTTTTTTTATTTTTTAACTTATTCTGAAGGAGCTCTAGCGGATACCTATAAAAACAGCACCCATCAAAAAGCGAAAAAAAAGCACCCTGTGTAAATCGCATCAAATATTATAAAATACCTTTTTTTTTGATATATTTATTTCTAACAACCTCAATTTTAATAAACATCGATTTTATATTAAAAAATATTGTTATTATATAAAATTTTCAAGTTTAAAATAATTTGTACATAACACTTTAAAACACCCTGAAACACCCTATTAAGTTTATAAAACACCCTGCAACATCCTTTTGATTCTGATAGAGGAGAAAAAGTTCTGCTTGGCAAATTATTTTTCAAAAGGTCTGGACATGTGAAAACCCTATAAAAACCGCTAAAACTGGTTTAGACCAGATTTTTCGAAACACCCTGAATATTTCTTTTATAAAAAGGTTTTTCAGTGAAAGAAACAAAATTTATGGGGTTTCTGGGGTCAAGGAATACGATTTTGAGGTCGGTTTAAAAAAATAAACTATTAATCATGATTTAGTCAATCCAGGCCCTCAAGAGCCCACTATAAGATTATTGAATTTTGACTTGGAAATTTTAATGTTGATTCTAGGGTAACTTTTTGTAATATAATATGAAATTAAATTTTTAAATAAAAAGCATTTTTCAACATTTATTTTTCAAATTATTAAAAAGAGAAATTTAATAAAAATAAAGACTATTTTTTTGGTCTCTTATTAGACTTCAAGACTTCATAATAAAAAACATTTTGGCTTTTTGGCTCTTTAGCAATACATCCTAATTTTCTTGGGATTTTTTTCTTTTTTTTTGGCAAAAAAACTACTAATTAGGGTTTTCGACTCTGAGAAATTTGTATATAAGACTAAATCTCCTATATTTAAATTTGTTTAGAATTTATGTTTCATGCATTGTTTTAAAATGCATTTTCACTGAATGATTTGCTATGATACAAATTTAATATGACAATCAAGATTCAAAAAGAAATAATTTACATAAATAAAGTAAGAAAAATCAAAATCATAATTAAATGTTTAAGTGACTTAAATAATTTAACAGATTATGATCAACTTAGAGAAAAAGTCACTAAACAATTAAAAGAAATTTACAAATTCTCCATTATGTAAAGGTGCCCAGTTGTTCTATTAAAATCTGACTTGATTGATCATACTTGCTTGGATATACTGTTGAATTTAACTAATGTTGAATTAAATGAGATTAAACCAGTAAAATTTCTGGTGATCTGTTGTTAAGAATGGAAGAGTTTTTGACTTGTAACAATAATTTGAAGGGTGTTTCAGGGTGTTTTAAAGTGTTATGTACAAATTATTTTTAAACTTGAAAATTTTATATAATAACAATATTTTTTTAATATAAAATCGATGTTTATTAAAATTGAGGTTGTTAGAAATAATATATCAAAAAAAAAAGGTATTTTAATATTTGATGCGATTTACACAGGGTGCTTTTTTTTCGCTTTTTTGATGGGTGCTGTTTTTATAGGTATCCAGCTCTAGCTCGGTACAGAAAACAAATAAATAGATAAATAAAATAAGATTTTTATTAACTGACAATTTATTTTATATTCAATTAATTAATTTCATTTAAAATTGACACCCAATCTTAAATTACCTAATTTATAGTAGAAGCTATAAAAACTTGCTCACCCCGACAATCAAACGCTCAAAGATGCTTAACAATTTCCTTTCAAGCAAATTTTGTGAGACAATTCAAATAAAAGAAAACGTGGAAAAAATATTTTATTTTGTTACAAAAAAAAAACTTACTACATGTCAATATGACACTTTTAATTTCTATTTATCTTAACCTATTTCACTTAACTTTACTTTTTTTAATCTATTTTATTTTTATATTTATTCTGAAGGAGCGTAAGCTCGGTACAGATGACAAATAAATAAATAAATGAATAAATAATAATGTTTACCAAATCCCAATCGAATTCAAAAAATCTTGAAGATATAAAAGAATGAATTAGTAGAGGTAAATTTAACGGTAGTTATTGTGAAAAAAAGGGCAAGATGGGGATCATAACTAAAGATACTATTGTCGTTACATATAGTACTGATTTGACACGGTGATTTTACGTAAATTTACGTAAAATAAGTCAAATTTACTTTTGCCAAAAAATGGCAACAAATTGACGACTTTTTGTCAATTTTTTTTGAGTGAAAATTTACCAAAATTTAAGATTTAAGATTAACTTAACAAAATTAAAAACACTTAAATGAAAAAGAAAAAAGGTTATATAATTTACTTTTTTATTAATTATTTAAATTTTATGGTAAATGTTCAAAAAAAATTTCTGTTTATCTTTTTTTTTCTAAAAACTTATATTTTTTTCAGATTTGTTTAAAAATCCCAAAAAAAAGTACAAGTCATTAAAAAAAATTTTTTTTATTCAAAGTCCAAGTCCGGACTTTTTTTAAAATTTGCTAGATTAGGCTTCATATCAAAAAATTTATATACTCTTGAGTTGTCTAATGCAATAGATTTGCAATATATCAGAATTTTCTTGCAATTTTAGCATATATGTCTTCACAATTCTTCTTCAGTATTCAAAATTTTAAAGCCTGGACTTGGACTTGACTTGAGACTTGTGACTTTAAGCAACTCTGATTTTGTTTATTTTAATTATGTTTTGTTTGATTTAATAGACTTATTTTTGGTTGAATAAATTTGTTTATTTTTTATTAAATTTGTTGGGAATTTACTAAATTAGTTATATTAAAATATTGTTAGTCAAATTTAATTAATTATTTCTTTTAAATTTTTCATTTTTTTGAATCCCCAAGAGGTGTTTTTTGAAAAAATAAATAAAAAAAAAGAATAAATAATTGATCAAATATACTTTTTGATTATAAACTTAAGAATTAATATTTAAAATTAATTACTTTAGCAGTTCTAGAGCTGCTTGGTTCGTGAAATAGCTGCCATAAGATTGGTTTTATTTTTTTGTGCCACGGCAAGCATCCAGCTTTCCATCTAGGATCTTCATCAAAGCCGAACAATTTTGCCAAGTCCTCATCCGATCTTTTCCTCGAGAGAACACAATCGTTCAAGAGTAGCAAGAGTTTCTTCTGTATCTCTGTGTTTAGTATACGTTTTCCAGCAGCATGGCTCTACCTGGTTGGCATCCAAGCCCCAAAATTCCAATTCTGCTTCAAAAAGAGGTCCACAAACATTTGTTGGATAGTGAAGCTTTCCAGTTCTATAATAATTCAGTATTTGAGAAAAAACTCCTGGATGACGATCAAAAAAAATATTCATTTAATATTTTATCATAATTTGACAATGCTTCAGTTAGTTTACTAAGTCTGGTAGCTGGAATTTTTTTCAATGTGGTCCGACTTGTTTCGAATCTTGGCCACCAATGTTAAGTACTATTTTCTTTCATTATCCATCTAAAAATTAAAATTTGCTAAAATTTGCTGCATCTAAAAGTATTGATCGGAAAAACATCAGTAATACGAAAAAGTTAATACTTGTTTAATTAAAAGAAACAAAATCTAAGCTTAAAAGAATGAAAGCAAGTGTAATAACTAAAATATAATTGGAATTATGTTTTTGTTATTTTTTGAAATAATTTTATCGCAGAAACAGCATTCAATGGTTAAGATAAAAACAAACTTTTTTCTCAAATAAATTTGACACTAAATATATGAGATT
>JAILYF010000113.1:0-232190 GCA_025491095.1 Brachionus asplanchnoidis | reverse complement strand
CACTGTTAATCACTTATCCTACCTCTAAAATTGACTTTGCCCAACAATGTAATTACTTTGCCAACCTCAGTTAATCACTTATCCGACCTCTAAAATGTCTTTGTCCAACAATTGAAATGACTTTACCAACCACTGTTAATCACTTATCCGATCTCTAAAAATGACTTTTGCCCAACAATTGTGATGACTTTGCCTAACAATTGTAATGACTTTGCCCAACAATTGAAATGACTTTGCCCACCACTGTTAATCACTTATCCGACCTCTAAAATGACTTTGCCCAACAATTGTAATGACTTTGCCAACCACTATTAATCACTTATCCGACCCCTAAAAATGTCTTTGCCCAACAATTGTAATGACTTTGCCAACCACTGTTAATCACTTATCTACCTCTAAAATGACTTTGCCCAACAATTGTAATTACTTTGCAAACCACTGTTAATCACTTATACGACCTCTAAAATGTCTTTGCCCAACAATTGAAATGACTTTGCCCACCACTGTAAATCACTAATCCGACCCCTAAAAATGACATTGCCCAACAATTGTAATGACTTTGCACAACAATTGTAATTACTTTGCCCAACAATTGTAATGACTTTGCCAACCACTGTTAATCACTTATCCTTCCTCTAAAAATGACTTTGCCCAACAATTGTAATTACCTTGCCAACCACAGTTAATCACTTATCCGACCTCTAAAAATGTCTTTGCCCAACAATTGAAATGACTTTGCCAACCACTGGTAATGACTTTGCCCACCACTGTTAATCACTTATCCGACCTCTAAAAATGACATTGCCCAACAATTGTAATGACTTTGCTCAATAATTGTAATGACTTTGCCCAACAATTGTAATCACTTTGCCCAACAATTGTAATGACTTTGCCCACCACTGTTAATCACTTATCCGACCTCTAAAAATGACTTTTCCCAACAATTGTAATGACTTTGCCCACCACTGTTATTCACTTATCCGACCTCTAAAAATTACTTTGCCCAACAATTGTAATGACTTTGCCAAACATTGTTAATCACTTATCCGACCCCTAAAAATAACATTGCCCAACAATTGTAATGACTTTGCAAAACAATTGTAATTACTTTGCCCAACAATTGTAATGACTTTGCCAACCACTGTTAATCACTTATCCTACCTCTAAAAATGACTTTGCCCAACAATTGTAATTACTTTGCCAACCACTGTTAATCACTTATCCGACCTCTAAAAATGTCTTTGTCCAACAATTGAAATGACTTTGCCAACCACTGGTAATGACTTTGCCACCCACTGTAAATCACTTATCCGACCTCAAAAAATGACTTTGCCCAACAATTGGAATGACTTTCGCCAACCACTGGCAATGACTTTGCCCACCACTGTTAATCACTTATCCGACCTCTAAAAAAGACTTTTCCCAACAATTATGATGACTTTGCCCAACAATTGTAATGACTTTCGCCAACCACCGGCAATGACTTTGCCCACCACTGTAAATCACTTATCCGACCTCTAAAAATGACTTTGCCCAACAATTGTGATGTTTTTGTCCAACAATGGTAATGATTTTGCCCAACAATTGAAATGACTTTTCTAACCACTGTTAATCATTTAACCGATCTCTAAAAATGACTTTTCCAAAAATTGTAGTTACTTCAGCCAACCACTGGTAATGACTTTTCCCACCACTGTTAATCACTTAGCCGACCTCTAAAAATGACTTTGCCCAACAAATGAATGACTTTGCCCACCACTGTTAATCACTTATCCGACCTCTAAGAATTGCTTTGCCTAAAAATTGTAATGACATTGCCAATCATTGTTAATCACTTATCCGACCTCTAAAAATCACTTTGCCCAACAATTGTAATGACTTTGCCAACCACTGTTAATGACTTTGCCCACCACTGTTAATGACTTTGCCAACCACTGTTAATCACTTATCCGACCTCAAAAAAGACTTTGCCCAACAATTGGAATGACTTTCGCCAACCACTGCCAATGACTTTGCCCACCACTGTTAATCACTTATCCGACCTCTAAAAATGACTTTGCCCAACAATTATGATGAATTTGCCCAACAATTGGAATGACTTTTCTAACCACTGTTAATCACTTATCCGACCTTTAAAAATGACATTGCCCAACAATTGTAATGACTTTGCCGAACAATTGTAATGACTTTGCCCACCACTGTTTATAAATTATCCGACCTCTAAAATTGACTTTGCCCAACAATTGTAATTACTTTGCCAACCACTGTTAATCACTTATTCGACCTCTAAAAATGTCTTTGCCCAACAATTGTAAATTCTTTGCCAAACAATTGTAATAACTTTGCCCAACAATTGTAATGACTTTGCCCAACAATTGAAATGACTTTGCCAATCACTAATAATCACTTATCCCACCTTCTAAAAATGTCTTTGCCCAACAATTGTAATATCTTTGCCCAACAATTGAAATGACTTTTCTAACCACTGTTAATCATTTAACCGACCTCTAAAAATGACTTTGCCCAAAAATTATAGTTACTTCTGCCAACCACTGGTAATGACTTTTCCCACCACTGTTAATCACTTATCCGACCTCTAAAAATGACTTTGCCCAACAAATGAATGACTTTGCCCACCACTGTTAATCACTTATCCGACCTCTAAGAATTACTTTGCCTAAAAATTGTAATGACATTGCCAATCATTGTTAATCACTTATCCGACCTCTAAAAATAACTTTGCCCAACAATTGTAATAAATTTGCCAACAACTGTAAATGACTTTGCCCACCACTGTTAATGACTTTGCCAACCACTGTTAATCACTTATCCGATCTCAAAAAATGACTTTGCCCAACAATTGGAATGACTTTCGCCAACCACTGGCAATGACTTTGCCCACCACTGTTAATCACTTATCCGACCTCTAAAAATGACTTTAACCAACAATTATGATGACTTTGCCCAACAATTGGAATGACTTTCGCCAACCACTTGCAATGACTTTGGCCACCACTGTTAATCACTTATCCGACCTCTAAAAATGACTTTGCCCAACAATTGTGATGACTTTGCCCAACAATTGGAATGACTTTCGCCAACCACTTGCAATGACTTTGCCCACCACTGTTTATCACTTATCCGACCTCTAAAAATGACTTTGCCCAACAATTGTGATGACTTTGCCCAACAATTGTAATGACTTTGCCCAACAATTGTAAGGACTTTGGCCACCACTGTTAATCACTTATCCAACCTCTAAAAATGACTTTAACCAACAATTATGATGACTTTGCCCAACAATTGGAATGACTTTCGCCAACCACTTGCAATGACTTTGCCCACCACTGTAAATCACTTATCCGACCTCTATAAATGACTTTGCCCAACAATTGTGATGACTTTGCCCAACAATTGTAATGACTTTGCCCAACAATTGTAATCACTTTGCCAACCACTATTAATCACTTATCCGACCTCTTAAAATGTCTTTGCCCAACAATTGTAATGACTTTTCTTACCACTGTTAATCATTTAATCGACCTCTAAAAATAAGTTTGCCCAAAAATTATTGTTACTTCAGCCAACCACTGGTAATGACTTTTCCCACCACTGTTAATCACTTATCCGACCTCTAAAAATGACTTTGCCCAAAAATTGGAATGACTTTCGCCAACCACTGGCAATGACTCTGCCCACCACTGTTAATCACTTATCCGACCTCTAAAAATGACTTTGCCCAACAATTATGATGACTTTGCCCAACAATTGGAATGATTTTCGCCAACCACTGGCAATGACTTTGCCCACCACTGTTAATCACTTATCCGACCTCTAAAAATGACTTTGCCCAACAATTGTAATGACTTTGCCCAACAATTTTAATGACTTTGCCCAACAATTGTAATGACTTTGCCCACCACTGTTAATCACTTATCCGATCTCTAAAATGACTTTGCCCAACGACTGTAATTACTTTGCCCAACAATTGTAATGACTTTGCCCTACAATTGTAATGACTTTGCCCACC
This sequence comes from Brachionus asplanchnoidis, assembly GCA_025491095.1. Taxonomy (NCBI): domain Eukaryota; kingdom Metazoa; phylum Rotifera; class Eurotatoria; order Ploima; family Brachionidae; genus Brachionus; species Brachionus asplanchnoidis. The sequence goes on along the minus strand of JAILYF010000113.1, from coordinate 228,160 downwards.
ACTGTTAATCACTTATCCGATCTCTAAAATGACTTTGCCCAACGACTGTAATTACTTTGCCAACCACTATTAATCACTTTTCCAGCCTCTAAAAATGTCTTTCCCCAACAATTGTAATGACTTTGCCAACCACTGTTAATCACTTATATGACCTCTAAAAATGACTTTAACCAACAATTATGATGACTTTGCCCAACAATTGGAATTACTTTCGCCAACCACTTGCAATGACTTTGCCCACCACTGTTAATCACTTATCCGACCTCTAAAAATGACTTTGCCCAACAATTGTGATGACTTTGCCCCACAATTGTAATGACTTTGCCCAACAATTGTAATCACTTTGCCAACCACTATTAATCACTTATCCGACCTCTTAAAATGTCTTTGCCCAACAATTGTAATGACTTTTCTTACCACTGTTAATCACTTATCCGACCTCTAAAAATCACTTTGCCCAACAATTGTAATGACTTTGCCAACCATTGTTAATGACTTTGCCAACCACTGTTAATCACTTATCCGACCTCAAAAAATGACTTTGCCCAACAATTGGAATGACTTTCGCCAACCACTGGCAATGACTCTGCCCACCACTGTTAATCACTTATCCGACCTCTAAAAATGACTTTGCCCAACAATTATGATGACTTTGCCCAACAATAGGAATGATTTTCGCCAACCACTGGCAATGACTTTGCCCACCACTGTTAATCACTTACCGACCTCTAAAAATGACTTTGCCCAACAATTGTAATGACTTTGCCCAACAATTTTAATGACTTTGCCCAACAATTGTAATGACTTTGCCCACCACTGTTAATCACTTATCCGATCTCTAAAATGACTTTGCCCAACGACTGTAATTACTTTGCCCAACAATTGTAATGACTTTGCCCAACAATTGTAATGAATTTGCCCACCACTGTTAATCACTTATCCGATCTCTAAAATGACTTTGACCAACGACTGTAATTACTTTGCCGACCACTATTAATCACTTATCCAGCCTCTTAAATGTCTTTGCCCAACAATTGTAATGACTTTGCCCACCACTGTTAATCACTTATCCGACCTCTAAAAATGACTTTGCCCAAAAATTGTAATGACTTTGCCAACCACTGTTAATCACTTATCCGACCTCTAAAAATCACTTTGCCCAACAATTGGAATGACTTTCGCCAACCACTGGCAATGACTCTGCCCACCACTGTTAATCACTTATCCGACCTCTAAAAATGACTTTGCCCAACAATTATGATGACTTTGGCCATCAATTGGAATGATTTTCGCCAACCACTGGCAATGACTTTGCCCACCACTGTTAATCACTTATCCGACCTCTAAAAATGACTTTGCCCAACAATTGTAATGACTTTGCCCAACAATTTTAATGACTTTGCCCAACAATTGTAATGACTTTGCCCACCACTGTTAATCACTTATCCGATCTCTAAAATGACTTTGCCCAACGACTGTAATTACTTTGCCCAACAATTGTAATGACTTTGCCCTACAATTGTAATGACTTTGCCCACCACTGTTAATCACTTATCCAATCTATAAAATGACTTTGCCCAACGACTGTAATTACGTTGCCAACCACTATTAATCACTTATCCAGCCTCTAAAAATGACTTTAACCAACAATTATGATGACTTTGCCCAACAATTGGAATGACTTTCGCCAACCACTTGCAATGACTTTGCCCACCACTGTTAATCACTTATCCGACCTCTAAAAATGACTTTGCCCAACAATTGTGATGACTTTGCCCAACAATTGTAATGACTTTGCCAACCACTGTTAATCAATTATCCGACCTCTAAAAATCACTTTGCCCAACAATTGTAATGACTTTGCCCAACAATTGTAATCACTTTGCCAACCACTATTAATCACTTATCCGACCTCTTAAAATTTGCCCAACAATTGTAATGACTTTTCTTACCACTGTTAATTATTTAATCGACCTCTAAAAATAAGTTTGCCCAAAAATTATTGTTACTTCAGCCAACCACTGGTAATGACTTTTCCCACCACTGTTAATCACTTATCCGACCTCTAAAAATCACTTTGCCCAACAATTGGAATGACTTTCGCCAACCACTGGCAATGACTCTGCCCACCACTGTTAATCACTTATCCGACCTCTAAAAATGACTTTGCCCAACAATTATGATGACTTTGCCCAACAATTGGAATGATTTTCGCCAACCACTGGCAATGACTTTGCCCACCACTGTTAATCACTTATCCGACCTCTAAAAATGACTTTGCCCAACAATTGTAATGACTTTGCCCAACAATTTTAATGACTTTGCCCAACAATTGTAATGACTTTGCCCACCACTGTTAATCACTTATCCGATCTCTAAAATGACTTTGCCCAACGACTGTAATTACTTTGCCCAACAATTGTAATGACTTTGCCCTACAATTGTAATGACTTTGCCCACCACTGTTAATCACTTATCCGATCTCTAAAATGACTTTGCCCAACGACTGTAATTACTTTGCCAACCACTATTAATCACTTATCCAGCCTCTAAAAATGTCTTTGCCCAACAATTGTAATGACTTTGCCAACCACTGTTAATCACTTATCCGACCTCTAAAAATGACTTTAACCAACAATTATGATGACTTTGCCCAACAATTGGAATGACTTTCGCCAACCACTTGCAATGATTTTGCCCACCACTGTTAATCACTTATCCGACCTCTATAAATGACTTTGCCCAACAATTGTGATGACTTTGCCCAACAAATGTAATGACTTTGCCCAACAATTGTAATCACTTTGCCAACCACTATTAATCACTTATCCGACCTCTTAAAATGTCTTTGCCCAACAATTGTAATGACTTTTCTTACCACTGTTAATCATTTAATCGACCTCTAAAAATAAGTTTGCCCAAAAATTATTGTTACTTCAGCCAACCACTGGTAATGACTTTTCCCACCACTGTTAATCACTTATCCGACCTCTAAAAATGACTTTGCCCAAAATTGTAATGACTTTGCCAACCACTGTTAATCACTTATCCGACCTCTAAAAATCACTTTGCCCAACAATTGGAATGACTTTCGCCAACCACTGGCAATGACTCTGCCCACCACTGTTAATCACTTATCCGACCTCTAAAAATGACTTTGCCCAACAATTATGATGACTTTGCCCAACAATTGGAATGATTTTCGCCAACCACTGGCAATGACTTTGCCCACCACTGTTAATCACTTATCCGACCTCTAAAAATGACTTTGCCCAACAATTGTAATGACTTTGCCCAACAATTTTAATGACTTTGCCCAACAATTGTAATGACTTTGCCCACCACTGTTAATCACTTATCCGATCTCTAAAATGACTTTGCCCAACGACTGTAATTACTTTGCCCAACAATTGTAATGACTTTGCCCTACAATTGTAATGACTTTGCCCACCACTGTTAATCACTTATCCGATCTCTAAAATGACTTTGCCCAACGACTGTAATTACTTTGCCAACCACTATTAATCACTTATCCAGCCTCTAAAAATGTCTTTGCCCATTAATTGTAATGACTTTGCCAACCACTGTTAATCACTTATATGACCTCTAAAAATGACTTTAACCAACAATTATGATGACTTTGCCCAACAATTGGAATGACTTTCGCCAACCACTTGCAATGACTTTGCCCACCACTGTTAATCACTTATCCGACCTCTAAAAATGACTTTGCCCAACAATTGTGATGACTTTGCCCCACAATTGTAATGACTTTGCCCAACAATTGTAATCACTTTGCCAACCACTATTAATCACTTATCCGACCTCTTAAAATGTCTTTGCCCAACAATTGTAATGACTTTTCTTACCACTGTTAATCACTTATCCGACCTCTAAAAATCACTTTGCCCAACAATTGTAATGACTTTGCCAACCATTGTTAATGACTTTGCCAACCACTGTTAATCACTTATCCGACCTCAAAAAATGACTTTGCCCAACAATTGGAATGACTTTCGCCAACCACTGGCAATGACTCTGCCCACCACTGTTAATCACTTATCCGACCTCTAAAAATGACTTTGCCCAACAATTATGATGACTTTGCCCAACAATAGGAATGATTTTCGCCAACCACTGGCAATGACTTTGCCCACCACTGTTAATCACTTATCCTACCTCTAAAAATGACTCTGCCCAACATTTGTAATGACTTTGCCCAACAATTTTAATGACTTCTCCCAACAATTGTAATGACTTTGCCCACCACTGTTAATCACTTATCCGATCTCTAAAATGACTTTGCCCAACGACTGTAATTACTTTGCCCAACAATTGTAATGACTTTGCCCAACAATTGTAATGAATTTGCCCACCACTGTTAATCACTTATCCGATCTCTAAAATGACTTTGCCCAACGACTGTAATTACTTTGCCGACCACTATTAATCACTTATCCAGCCTCTTAAAATGTCTTTGCCCAACAATTGTAATGACTTTGCCCACCACTGTTAATCACTTATCCGACCTCTAAAAATGACTTTGCCCAAAAATTGTAATGTCTTTGCCAACCACTGTTAATCACTTATCCGACCTCTAAAAATCACTTTGCCTAACAATTGGAATGACTTTCGCCAACCACTGGCAATGACTCTGCCCATCACTGTTAATCACTTATCCGACCTCTAAAAATGACTTTGCCCAACAATTATGATGACTTTGCCCAACAATTGGAATGATTTTCGCCAACCACTGGCAATGACTTTGCCCACCACTGTTAATCACTTATCCGACCTCTAAAAATGACTTTGCCCAACAATTGTAATGACTTTGCCCAACAATTTTAATGACTTTGCCCAACAATTGTAATGACTTTGCCCACCACTGTTAATCACTTATCCGATCTCTAAAATGACTTTGCCCAACGACTGTAATTACTTTGCCCAACAATTGTAATGACTTTGCCCTACAATTGTAATGACTTTGCCCACCACTGTTAATCACTTATCCGATCTCTAAAATGACTTTGCCCAACGACTGTAATTACTTTGCCAACCACTATTAATCACTTATCCAGCCACTAAAAATGTCTTTGCCCAACAATTGTACTGACTTTGCCAACCACTGTTAATCACTTATATGACCTCTAAAAATGACTGTAACCAACAATTATGATGACTTTGCCCAACAATTGGAATGACTTTCGCCAACCACTTGCAATGACTTTGCCCACCACTGTTAATCACTTATCCGACCTCTAAAAATGACTTTGCCCAACAATTGTGATGACTTTGCCCAACAATTGTAATGACTTTGCCAACCACTGTTAATCACTTATCCGACCTCTAAAAATCACTTTGCCCAACAATTGTAATGACTTTGCCAACCATTGTTAATGACTTTGCCAACCACTGTTAATCACTTATCCGACCTCAAAAAATGACTTTGCCCAACTATTGGAATGACTTTCGCCAACAACTGGCAATGACTCTGCCCACCACTGTTAATCACTTATCCGACCTCTAAAAATGACTTTGCCCAACAATTGTAATGACTTTGCCCACCACTGTTAATCACTTATCCGATCTCTAAAATGACTTTGCCCAACGACTGTAATTACTTTGCCAACCACTATTAATCACTTATCCAGCCTCTCAAAATGTCTTTGCCCAACAATTGTAATGACTTTGCCAACCACTGTTAATCACTTATATGACCTCTAAAAATGACTTTAACCAACAATTATGATGACTTTGCCCAACAATTGTAATGACTTTGCCCAACAATTGTAATCACTTTGCCAACCACTATTAATCACTTATCCGACCTCTAAAAATGTCTTTGCCCAACAATTGTAATGACTTTTCTTACCACCGTTAATCTTTTAATCGAACTCTAAAAATAAGTTTGCCCAAAAATTATAGTTACTTCAGCCAACCACTGGTAATGACTTTTCCCACCACTGTTAATCACTTATCCGACCTCTAAAAATCACTTTGCCCAACAATTGTAATGACTTTGCCAACCATTGTTAATGACTTTGCCAACCACTGTTAATCACTTATCCGACCTCTAAAAATCACTTTGCCCAACAATTGGAATGACTTTCGCCAACCACTGGCAATGACTCTGCCCACCACTGTTAATCACTTATCCGACCTCTAAAAATGACTTTGCCCAACAATTGTAATGACTTTGCCCAACAATTTTAATGACTTTGCCCAACAATTGTAATGACTTTGCCCACCACTGTTAATCACTTATCCGATCTCTAAAATGACTTTGCCCAACGACTGTAATTACTTTGCCCAACAATTGTAATGACTTTGCCCTACAATTGTAATGACTTTGCCCACCACTGTTAATCACTTATCCGATCTCTAAAATGACTTTGCCCAACGACTGTAATTACTTTGCCAACCACTATTAATCACTTATCCAGCCACTAAAAATGTCTTTGCCCAACAATTGTACTGACTTTGCCAACCACTGTTAATCACTTATATGACCTCTAAAAATGACTGTAACCAACAATTATGATGACTTTGCCCAACAATTGGAATGACTTTCGCCAACCACTTGCAATGACTTTGCCCACCACTGTTAATCACTTATCCGACCTCTAAAAATGACTTTGCCCAACAATTGTGATGACTTTGCCCAACAATTGTAATGACTTTGCCAACCACTGTTAATCACTTATCCGACCTCTAAAAATCACTTTGCCCAACAATTGTAATGACTTTGCCAACCATTGTTAATGACTTTGCCAACCACTGTTAATCACTTATCCGACCTCAAAAAATGACTTTGCCCAACTATTGGAATGACTTTCGCCAACAACTGGCAATGACTCTGCCCACCACTGTTAATCACTTATCCGACCTCTAAAAATGACTTTGCCCAACAATTGTAATGACTTTGCCCACCACTGTTAATCACTTATCCGATCTCTAAAATGACTTTGCCCAACGACTGTAATTACTTTGCCAACCACTATTAATCACTTATCCAGCCTCTCAAAATGTCTTTGCCCAACAATTGTAATGACTTTGCCAACCACTGTTAATCACTTATATGACCTCTAAAAATGACTTTAACCAACAATTATGATGACTTTGCCCAACAATTGTAATGACTTTGCCCAACAATTGTAATCACTTTGCCAACCACTATTAATCACTTATCCGACCTCTTAAAATGTCTTTGCCCAACAATTGTAATGACTTTTCTTACCACCGTTAATCTTTTAATCGAACTCTAAAAATAAGTTTGCCCAAAAATTATAGTTACTTCAGCCAACCACTGGTAATGACTTTTCCCACCACTGTTAATCACTTATCCGACCTCTAAAAATCACTTTGCCCAACAATTGTAATGACTTTGCCAACCATTGTTAATGACTTTGCCAACCACTGTTAATCACTTATCCGACCTCTAAAAATCACTTTGCCCAACAATTGGAATGACTTTCGCCAACCACTGGCAATGACTCTGCCCACCACTGTTAATCACTTATCCGACCTCTAAAAATGACTTTGCCCAACAATTATGATGACTTTGCCCAGCAATTGGAATGATTTTCGCCAACCACTGGCAATGACTTTGCCCACCACTGTTAATCACTTATCCGACCTCTAAAAATGACTTTGCCCAACAATTGTAATGACTTTGCCCAACAATTTTAATGACTTTGCCCAACAATTGTAATGACTTTGCCCACCACTGTTAATCACTTATCCGATCTCTAAAATGACTTTGCCCAACGACTGTAATTACTTTGCCCAACAATTGTAATGACTTTGCCCAACAATTGTAATGACTTTGCCCACCACTGTTAATCACTTATCCGATCTCTAAAATGACTTTGCCCAACGACTGCAATTACTTTGCCAACCACTATTAATCACTTATCCAGCCTCTTAAAATGTCTTTGCCCAACAATTGTAATGACTTTGCCCACCACTGTTAATCACTTATCCGACCTCTAAGAATTACTTTAACCAACAATTATGATGACTTTGCCCAACAATTGGAATGACTTTCGCCAACCCCTTGCAATGACTTTGCCCACCACTGTTAATCACTTATCCGACCTCTAAAAATGACTTTGCCCAACAATTGTGATGACTTTGCCCAACAATTGTAATGACTTTGCCCAACAATTGTAATCACTTTGCCAACCACTATTAATCACTTATCCGACCTCTTAAAATGTCTTTGCCCAACAATTGTAATGACTTTTCTTACCACTGTTAATCATTTAATCGAACTCTAAAAATAAGTTTGCCCAAAAATTATAGTTACTTCAGCCAACCACTGGTAATGACTTTTCCCACCACTGTTAATCACTTATCCGACCTCTAAAAATCACTTTGCCCAACAATTGTAATGACTTTGCCAACCATTGTTAATGACTTTGCCAACCACTGTTAATCACTTATCCGACCTCTAAAAATCACTTTGCCCAACAATTGGAATGACTTTCGCCAACCACTGGCAATGACTCTGCCCACCACTGTTAATCACTTATCCGACCTCTAAAAATGACTTTGCCCAACAATTATGATGACTTTGCCCAGCAATTGGAATGATTTTCGCCAACCACTGGCAATGACTTTGCCCACCACTGTTAATCACTTATCCGACCTCTAAAAATGACTTTGCCCAACAATTGTAATGACTTTGCCCAACAATTTTAATGACTTTGCCCAACAATTGTAATGACTTTGCCCACCACTGTTAATCACTTATCCGATCTCTAAAATGACTTTGCCCAACGACTGTAATTACTTTGCCCAACAATTGTAATGACTTTGCCCAACAATTGTAATGACTTTGCCCACCACTGTTAATCACTTATCCGATCTCTAAAATGACTTTGCCCAACGACTGCAATTACTTTGCCAACCACTATTAATCACTTATCCAGCCTCTTAAAATGTCTTTGCCCAACAATTGTAATGACTTTGCCCACCACTGTTAATCACTTATCCGACCTCTAAGAATTACTTTAACCAACAATTATGATGACTTTGCCCAACAATTGGAATGACTTTCGCCAACCCCTTGCAATGACTTTGCCCACCACTGTTAATCACTTATCCGACCTCTAAAAATGACTTTGCCCAACAATTGTGATGACTTTGCCCAACAATTGTAATGACTTTGCCCAACAATTGTAATCACTTTGCCAACCACTATTAATCACTTATCCGACCTCTTAAAATGTCTTTGCCCAACAATTGTAATGACTTTTCTTACCACTGTTAATCATTTAATCGAACTCTAAAAATAAGTTTGCCCAAAAATTAAAGTTACTTCGGCCAACCACTGGTAATGACTTTTCCCACCACTGTTAATCACTTATCCGATCTCTAAAATGACTTTGCCGAACGACTGTAATTACTTTGCCAACCACTATTAATCACTTATCCAGCCTCTTAAAATGACTTTGCCCAACAATTGTAATGACTTTGCCCAAAAATTTTAATGACTTTGCTCAACAATTGTAGTGACTTTGCCCACCACTGTTAATCACTTATCCGATCTCTAAAATGACTTTGCCCAACGACTGTAATTACTTTGCCCAACAATTGTAATGACTTTGCCCAACAATTGTAATGACTTTGCCCACCACTGTTAATCACTTATCCGATCTCTAAAATGACTTTGCCCAACGACTGTAATTACTTTGCCAACCACTATTAATCACTTATCCAGCCTCTAAAAATGTCTTTGCCCAACAATTGTAATGACTTTGCCAACCACTGTTAATCACTTATATGACCTCTAAAAATGACTTTAACCAACAATTATGATGACTTTGCCCAACAATCGGAATGACTTTCGCCAACCACTTGCAATGACTTTGCCCACCACTGTTAATCACTTATCCGACCTCTAAAAATGACTTTGCCCAACAATTGTGATGACTTTGCCCAACAATTGTAATGACTTTGCCCAACAATTGTAATCACTTTGCCAACCACTATTAATCACTTATCCGACCTCTTAAAATGTCTTTGCCCAACAATTGTAATGACTTTTCTTACCACTGTTAATCATTTAATCGAACTCTAAAAATAAGTTTGCCCAAAAATTATAGTTACTTCAGCCAACCACTGGTAATGACTTTTCCCACCACTGTTAATCACTTATCCGACCTCTAAAAATGACTTTGCCCAACAATTGTAATGACTTTGCCAACCATTGTTAATGACTTTGCCAACCACTGTTAATCACTTATCCGACCTAAAAAAATACTTTTGCCCAACAATTGGAATGACTTTCGCCAACCACTGGCAATGACTCTGCCCACCACTGTTAATCACTTATCCGACCTCTAAAAATGACTTTGCCCAACAATTGTAATGACTTTGCCCAACAATTGTAATGACTTTGCCCACCACTAATAATCACTTATCCGATCTCTAAAATGACTTTGCCAAACGACTGTAATTACTTTGCCAACCACTATTAATCACTTATCCAGCCTCTTAAAATGTCTTTGCCCAACAATTGTAATGACTTTGCCCACCACTGTTAATCACTTATCCGACATCTAAGAATTACTTTGCCTAAAAATTGTAATGACATTGCCAATCATTGTTAATCACTTATCCGACCTCTAAAAATCACTTTGCCCAACAGTTGTAATGACTTTGCCAACCACTGTTAATGACCTTGCCCACCACTGTAAATGACTTTGCCAACCACTGTTAATCACTTATCCGACCTCAAAAAATGACTTTGCCCAACAATTGGAATGACTTTCGCCAACCTCTGGCAATGACTTTGCCCACCACTGTTAATCACTTATCCGACCTCTAAAAATGACTTTGCCCAACAATTGTGATGACTTTGCCCAACAATGGTAATGATTTTGCCCAACAATTGAAATGACTTTTCTAACCACTGTTAATCATTTAACCGACCTCTAAAAATGACTTTGCCCAAAAATTGTAGTTAATTCAGCCAACCACTGGTAATGACTTTTCCCACCACTGTTAATCACTTATCCGACCTCAAAAAATGACTTTGCCCAACAATTTGAATGACTTTCGCCAACCACTGGCAATGACTTTGCCCACCACTGTTAAACACTTATCCGACCTCTAAAAATGACTTTGCCCAACAATTATGATGACTTTGCCCAAGAATTGGAATGACTTTCGCCAACCACTTGCAATGACATTGCCCACCACTTTTTATCACTTATCCGACCTCTAAAAATAACTTTGTCCAACAATTGTGATGACTTTGCCCAAAAATTGTAATGACTTTGCCCAACAATTGTAAAGACTTTGCCCACCACTGTTAATCACTTATCCGACCTCTAAAATGAATTTGCCCAACAGCTGTTATTACTTTGCCAACCACTGTTAATCACTTATATGACCTCAAAAATTGACTTTGCTCAACAATTGAGATGACTTTTCTTATTACTGTTAATCATTTAACCGACCTCTAAAAATAAGTTTGCCCAAAAATTGTAGTTACTTCAACCAACCACTGGTAATGTTTTTTCCCACCACTGTTAATCACTTATCCGACCTCTAAAAATGTTTTTGCCCAACAATTGTAATGACTTTGCCAACCAATGTTAATGACTTTTCCCACCACTGTTAATGACTATGCCAACCACTGTTAATCACTTATCCGATCTCTAAAATGACTTTGCCAAACAATTGTAATGACTTTGCCAACCACTATTAATCACTTATCCGACCTCTTAAAATGTCTTTGCCTAACAATTGTAATGACTTTGCCAACCACTGTTAATCACTTATATGACCTCCAAAAATGACTTCGCTCAACAATTGTATGACTTTTCTTCCCACTGTTAATCATTTAACTGACCTCTAAAAATAAGTTTGCCCAAAAATTGTATTTACTTCAGCCAACCACTGGTAATGACTTTTCCCACCAATGTTAAACACTTATCCGACCTCTAAAAATGACTTTGCCCAACAATTGTAATGACTTTGCCAACCACTGTTAATCACTTATCCGACCTCCAAAAATCACTTTGCACAACAATTGTAATGACTTTACCAACCATTGTTAATGACTTTGCCAACCACTGTTAATCACTTATCCGACCTCTAAAAATGACTTTGCCCAACAATTGTAATGACTTTGCCCACCACTGTTAATCACTTATCCGATCTCTAAAATGACTTTGCTCAACAACTGTAATTACTTTGCCAACCACTATTAATCACTTATCCGACCTCTTAAAATGTCTTTGCCTAACAATTGTAATGACTTTGCCAACCACTGTTAATCACTTATATGACCTCCAAAAATGACTTTGCTCAACAATTGTGATGACTTTTCTTACCACTGTTAATCATTTAACCGACCTCTAAAAATGACTTTAACCAACAATTATGATGACTTTGCCCAACAATTGTAATCACTTTGCCCAACAATTGTAATGACTTTGCCCACCACTGTTAATCACTTATCCGACCTCTAAAAATGACTTTTACCAACAATTATGATGACTTTGCCCAACAATTGGAATGACTTTCGCCAACCACTTGCAATGACTTTGCCCACCACTGTTAATCACTTATCCGACCTCTAAAAATGACTTTGCCCAACAATTGTAATGACTTTGCCCGCCACTGTTAATCACTTATCCGACCTCTAAAATGACTTTGCCCAACAACTCTAATTACTCTGCCAACCACTATTAATCACTTATCCGACCTCTTAAAATGTCTTTGCCCAACAATTGTAATGACTTTTCTTACCACTGTTAATCATTTAATCGATCTCTAAAAATAAGTTCGCCCAAAAATTATAATTACTTCAGCCAACCACTGGTAATGACTTTTCCAACAACTATTAATCACTTATCCGACCTCTTAAAAAGTCTTTGCCTAACAATTGTAATGACTTTGCCAACCACTGTTAATCACTTATATGACCTCCAAAAATGACTTTTCTCAACAATTGTGATGACTTTTCTTACCACTGTTAATCATTTAACCGACCTCTAAAAATGACTTTAACCAACAATTATGATGACTTTGCCCAACAATTGGAATGACTCTCGCCAACCACTTGCAATGACTTTGCCCACCACTGTTAATCACTTATCCAACCTCTAAAAATGACTTTGCCCAACAATTGTAATGACTTTGCCCAACAATTGTAATGACTTTGCTCGCCACTGTTAATCACTTATCCGACCTCTAAAATGACTTTGCCCAACAACTCTAATTACTTTGCCAACCACTATTAATCACTTATCCGACCTCTTAAAATGTCTTTGCCCAACAATTGTAATGACTTTTCTTACCACTGTTAATCATTTAATCGATCTCTAAAAAAAAGTTTGCCCAAAAATTATAGTTACTTCAGCCAACCACTGGTAATGACTTTTCCCACCACTGTGAATCACTTATCCGACCTCTAAAAATGACTTTGCCCAAAAATTGTAATGACTTTGCCAACCACTGTTAATCACTTATCCGACATCTAAAAATCACTTTGCCCTACAATTGTAATGACTTTGCCAACCATTGTTAATGACTTTGCCAACCACTGTTAATCACTTATCCGACCTCAAAAAATGACTTTGCCCAACAATTGGAATGACTTTCGCCAACCACTGGCAATGACTCTGCCCACCACTGTTAATCACTTATCCGACCTCTAAAAATGACTTTGCCCAACAATTATGATGACTTTGCCCAACAATTGGAATGATTTTCGCCAACCACTGGTAATGACTTTGCCCACCACTGTTAATCACTTATCCGACCTCTAAAAATGACTTTGCCCAACGACTGTAATTACTTTGCCCAACAATTGTAATGACTTTGCCCAACAATTGTAATGACTTTGCCCACCACTGTTAATCACTTATCCGATCTCTAAAAGACTTTGCCCAACGACTGTAATTACTTTGCCAACCACTATTAATCACTTATATGACCTCCAAAAATGACTTTGCTCAACAATTGTGATGACTTTTCTTACCACTGTTAATCATTTAACCGACCTCTAAAAATGACTTTAACCAACAATTATGATGACTTTGCCCAACAATTGTAATAACTTTGCCCAACAATTGTAATGACTTTGCCCACCACTGTAAATCACTTATCCGACCTCTAAAAATGACTTTAACCAACAATTATGATGACTTTGCCCAACAATTGGAATGACTCTCGCCAACCACTTGCAATGACTTTGCCCACCACTGTTAATCACTTATCCGACCTCTAAAAATGACTTTGCCCAACAATTGTAATGACTTTGCCCAACAATTGTAATGACTTTGCTCGCCACTGTTAATCACTTATCCGACCTCTAAAATGACTTTGCCCAACAACTCTAATTACTTTGCCAACCACTATTAATCACTTATCCGACCTCTTAAAATGTCTTTGCCCAACAATTGTAATGACTTTTCTTACCACTGTTAATCATTTAATCGATCTCTAAAAAAAAGTTTGCCCAAAAATTATAGTTACTTCAGCCAACCACTGGTAATGACTTTTCCCACCACTGTGAATCACTTATCCGACCTCTAAAAATGACTTTGCCCAAAAATTGTAATGACTTTGCCAACCACTGTTAATCACTTATCCGACCTCTAAAAATCACTTTGCCCTACAATTGTAATGACTTTGCCAACCATTGTTAATGACTTTGCCAACCACTGTTAATCACTTATCCGACCTCAAAAAATGACTTTGCCCAACAATTGGAATGACTTTCGCCAACCACTGGCAATGACTCTGCCCACCACTGTTAATCACTTATCCGACCTCTAAAAATGACTTTGCCCAACAATTATGATGACTTTGCCCAACAATTGGAATGATTTTCGCCAACCACTGGTAATGACTCTGCCCACCACTGTTAATCACTTATCCGACCTCTAAAAATGACTTTGCCCAACAATTTTAATGACTTTGGACAACAATTTTAATGACTTTGCCCAACAATTGTAATGACTTTGCCCACCACTGTTAATCACTTATCCGACTTCTAAAATGACTTTGCCCAACGACTGTAATTACTTTGCCCAACAATTGTAATGACTTTGCCCAACAATTGTAATGACTTTGCCCACCACTGTTAATCACTTATCCGATCTCTAAAATGACTTTGCCCAACGACTGTAATTACTTTGCCAACCACTATTAATCACTTATATGACCTCCAAAAATGACTTTGCTCAACAATTGTGATGACTTTATTTACGACTGTTAATCACTTATCCGACCTCTAAAAATGACTTTTCCCAACAAATGAATGACTTTGCCCACCACTGTTAATCACTTATCCGACCTCTAAGAATTACTTTGCCTAAAAATTGTAATGACATTGCCAATCATTGTTAATCACTTATCCGACCTCTAAAAATCACTTTGCCCAACAATTGTAATGACTTTGCCAACCACTGTTAATGACCTTGCCCACCACTGTAAATGACTTTGCCAACCGCTGTTAATCACTTATCCGACATCAAAAAATGACTTTGCCCAACTATTGGAATGACTTTCGCCAACCACTGGCAATGACTTTGCCCACCACTGTTAATCACTTATCCGACCTCTAAAAATGACTTTGCCCAACAATTGTGATGACTTTGCCCAACAATGTTAATGATTTTGCCCAACAATTGAAATGACTTTTCTAACCACTGTTAATCATTTAACCGACCTCTAAAAATGACTTTGCCCAAAAATTATAGTAACTTCAGCCAACCACTGGTAATGACTTTTCCCACCACTGTGAATCACTTATCCGACCTCTAAAAATGACTTTGCCCAAAAATTGTAATGACTTTGCCAACCACTGTTAATCACTTATCCGACCTCTAAAAATCACTTTGCCCTACAATTGTAATGACTTTGCCAACCATTGTTAATGACTTTGCCAACCACTGTTAATCACTTATCCGACCTCAAAAAATGACTTTGCCCAACAATTAAAATGACTTTCGCCAACCACTGGCAATGACTCTGCCCACCACTGTTAATCACTTATCCGACCTCTAAAAATGACTTTGCCCAACAATTATGATGACTTTGCCCAACAATTGGAATGATTTTCGCCAACCACTGGTAATGACTTTGCCCACCACTGTTAATCACTTATCCGACCTCTAAAAATGACTTTGCCCAACAATTTTAATGACTTTGGACAACAATTTTAATGACTTTGCCCAACAATTGTAATGACTTTGCCCACCACTGTTAATCACTTATCCGACTTCTAAAATGACTTTGCCCAACGACTGTAATTACTTTGCCCAACAATTGTAATGACTTTGCCCAACAATTGTAATTACTTTGCCCACCACTGTTAATCACTTATCCGATCTCTAAAATGACTTTGCCCAACGACTGTAATTACTTTGCCAACCACTATTAATCACTTATATGACCTCCAAAAATGACTTTGCTCAACAATTGTGATGACTTTATTTACGACTGTTAATCACTTATCCGACCTCTAAAAATGACTTTTCCCAACAAATGAATGACTTTGCCCACCACTGTTAATCACTTATCCGACCTCTAAGAATTACTTTGCCTAAAAATTGTAATGACATTGCCAATCATTGTTAATCACTTATCCGACCTCTAAAAATCACTTTGCCCAACAATTGTAATGACTTTGCCAACCACTGTTAATGACCTTGCCCACCACTGTAAATGACTTTGCCAACCGCTGTTAATCACTTATCCGACATCAAAAAATGACTTTGCCCAACTATTGGAATGACTTTCGCCAACCACTGGCAATGACTTTGCCCACCACTGTTAATCACTTATCCGACCTCTAAAAATGACTTTGCCCAACAATTGTGATGACTTTGCCCAACAATGGTAATGATTTTGCCCAACAATTGAAATGACTTTTACCACCACTGTTAATCACTTATCCGACCTCAAAAAATGACTTTGCCCAACAATTGGAATGACTTTCGCCAACCACTGGCAATGACTTTGCCCACCACTGTTAACCACTTATCCGACCTCTAAAAATGACTTTGCCCAACAATTATGATGACTTTGCCCAACAATTGGAACGACTATCGCCAACCACTTGCAATAACTTTGCCCACCACTTTTAATCACTAATCCGAACTCTAAAAATGACTTTGTCCAACAATTGTGATGACTTTGCCCAACAATTGTAATGACTTTGCCCAACAATTGTAATGACTTTGCCCACCACTATTAATCACTTATCCGACCTCTAAAATGACTTTGCCCAACAACTGTTATTACTTTGCCAACCACTGTTAATCACTAATATGACCTCAAAAATTGACTTTGCTCAACAATTGTGACGACTTTTCTTACTACTGTTAATCATTTAACCGACCTCTAAAAATAAGTTTGCCCAAAAATTGTAGTTACTTCAACCAACCACTGGTAATGACTTTGCCCACCACTGTGAATCACTTATCCGACCTCTAAAAATTATATTGCCCTACAATTGTAATGTTTTTGCCCAACAATTGTAATGACTTTGCCCAACAATTGTAATTACTTTGCCAACCACTGTTAAACACTTATCCGATCTCTAAAAATGTCTTTGCCCAACAATTGAAATGACTTTGCCAACCACTGGTAATGACTTTGCCCTCCACTGTTAATCACTTAACCGACCTCTAAAAATGACATTGACCAACAATTGTAATGACTTTGCTCAATAATTGTAATGACTTTGCCCACCACTGTTAACAACTTATCCGACCATAAAAATGACTTTGCCCAACATTTGAAATGACTTTGCCCAACAATTGTAATAACTTTGCCCAAAAATTGTAATGACTTTGCCAATCACTATTTATCACTTATCCCACCTTCTAAAAATGTCTTTGCCCAACAATTGGAATGACTTTGCCCAACTATTGAAATGACTTTGCCCACCACTGTTAATCACTTAACCGACCTCCAAAATGACTTTGCCCAACAATTGTAATTACTTTGCCAACCACTGTTAATAACTTATAAGACCTCCATAAATGACTTTGCTCAACAATTGTGATGACTTTTCCCACCACTGTTAATCACTTATCCGACCTCTAAAAATGACTTTTCCCAACAATTGTAATGACTTTGCCCACCACTGTTAATCACTTATCCTGCCTCTAAAAATGACTTTGCGCAACAATTGTGATGACTTTGCCCAACAATTGAAATGACTTTGCCCAACAATTGAAATGACATTGTCTACCACTGTTAATCACTTATCCGACCTCTAAAATGACTTTAACCAACAATTGAAATTACTTCAGCCAACCACTGGTAATGACTTTTCCAACCACTGTTAATCACTAATCTGACCTCTAAAAATGTTTTTGCCTAACAATTGTAATTACTTTGCCAACCTCTGTTAATCACTTATCCGACCTTAAAAAATGTCTTTGCCCTACAATTGAAATGACTTTACCAACCACTGTAAATCACTTATCCGACCTCTAAAAATGACTTTGCCCAACAATTGTGATGACTTTGCCTAACAATTGTAATGACTTTGCCCAACAATTGAAATGACTTTGCCCACCACTTTTAATAACTTATACGACCTCCATAAATGACTTTGCCCATCAATTGTAATTACTTTGCCAACCACTGTTAATAACTTATACGACCTCCATAAATGACTTTGCTCAACAATTGTGATGACTTTTCGCACCTCTGTTAATCACTTATCCGACCTCTAAAAATGACTTTTCCCAACAATTGTAATGACTTTGCCCACCACTGTTAATCACTTATCCTGCCTCTAAAAATGACTTTGCGCAACAATTGTGATGACTTTGCCCAACAATTGTAATGACTTTGCCCAACAATTGAAATGACATTGTCTACCACTGTTAATCACTTATCCGACCTCTAAAATGACTTTGCCCAACAATTGAAATTACTTCAGCCAACCACTGGTAATGACTTTTCCCACCACTGTTAATCACTAATCTGACCTCTAAAAATGTTTTTGCCTAACAATTATAACGACTTTGCCAACCACTGTAAATCACTTATCCGACCACTAAAAATTACTTTGCCAAACAATTGTAATGACTTTGCCAACCACTGTTTATCACTTATCCGACCTCTCAAAATGTCTTTGCCCAACAATTGTAATGACTATACCAACCACTGTTAATCACTTATCCGGCCTCTTAAAATGACTTTGCCCAACAATTGTAATAACTTTGCCAACCACTATTAATCACTTATCCGACCCCTAAAAATGTCTTTGCCAAACAATTGTAATGACTTTACCAACCACTGTTAATGACTTATACGACCTCCAAAAATGACTTTGCTCAACAATTGTGATCACTTTTCTAACCACTGTTAATCATTTAACCGACCTCTAAAAATGACTTTGCCCAAAAATTGTATTTACTTCAGCCAACCACTGGTAATGACTTTTCCCACCACTGTTAATCACTTATCCGACCTCTAAAAATGACTTTTCCCAACAATTGAAATGACTTAGCCAACCACTGTTAATCACTTATCCTACCTCTAAAAATGACTTTGCCCAACAATTGTAATTTCTTTGCCCACCACTGTTAATCACTTATCTGACCTCTAAAAATGTCTTTGCCTAACAATTGTAATGACTTTGCCAACCACTGTTAATCACTTATCCGACCACTAAAAATGACTTTGCCTAACAATTGTAATGACTTTTCCAACCACTGTTTATCACTTATCCGACCTCTCAAAATGTCTTTGCCCAACAATTGTAATGACTTTGCCAACCACTGATAATGACTTATAGGACCTCCAAAAATGACTTTGCTCAACAATTGTGATGACTTTTCTAACCACTGTTAATCATTTAACCGACCTCTAAAAATGACTTTGCCCAAAAATTGTATTTACTACAGCCAACCACTGGTAATGACTTTTCCCACCACTGTTAATCACTTATCCGACCTCTAAAAATGACTTTTTCTAACAATTGTAATGACTTAGCCCACCACTGGTAATCACTTATCCGGCCTCTAAAAATGACTTTGCCCAACAATTGTAATGACTTTGCCAACCACTGTTAATGACTTATAGGACCTCCAAAAATGACTTTGCTCAACAATTGTGATGACTTTTCTAACCACTGTTAATCATTTAACCGACCTCTAAAAATGACTTTGCCCAAAAATTGTATTTACTACAGCCAAACACTGGTAATGACTTTTCCCACCACTGTTAATCACTTATCCGACCTCTAAAAATGACTTTTTCTAACAATTGTAATGACTTAGCCCACCACTGTTAATCACTTATCCGACCTCTAAAAATTACTTTGCCCAACAATTGTAATGACTCTGCCAAACATTGTTAATCACTTATCCACCTTTAAAAATTACTTTGCACAACAATTGTAATGACTTTGCCAACCACTGTTAATCACTTATCCGACCTCTAAAAATGACATTGCCCAACAATTGTAATGACTTTGCCCAACAATTGTAATTACTTGGCCCAACAATTGTAATGACTTTGCCAACCTCTGTTAATCACTTATCCTACCTCTAAAAATGACTTTGCCCAACAATTGTAATTACTTTTCCAACCACTGTTAATCACTTATCCGACCTCTAAAAATGACTTTGCACAACAATTGTGATGACATTGCCCAACAATTGTAATGACTTTGCCCAACAACTGTAATTACTTTGCTCAACAATTGTGATGACTTTTCCCACCACTGTTAATCACTTATCCTACCTCTAAAAATGACTTTTCCCAACAATTGTAATGACTTTGCCCACCACTGTTAATCACTTATCCGACCTCTAAAAATCACTTTGCCCAACAATTGTAATGACTTTGCCCACCACTGTTAATCACTTATCCGGCCTCTAAAAATGACTTTGCGCAACAATTGTGATGACTTTGCCCAACAATTGTAATGACTTTGCCAACCACTGTTAATGACTTATACGACCTCCAAAAATGACTTTGCTCAACAATTGTGATGACTTTTCTAACCACTGTTAATCATTTAACCGACCTCTAAAAATGACTTTGCCCAAAAATTGTATTTACTACAGCCAACCACTGGTAATGACTTTTCCCACCACTGTTAATCACTTATCCGACCTCTAAAAATGACTTTTCCTAACAATTGTAATGACTTAGCCCACCACTGTTAATCACTTATCCGACCTCTAAAAATGACTTTGCCCAACAATTGTAATTACTTTTCTAACCTCTGTTAATCACTTATCCGACCTCTAAAAATGTCTTTGCCTAACAATTGTAATTACTTTTCCCACCACTGTTAATCACTTATCTGACCTCTAAAAATGTCCTTGCCTAACAATTGTAATGACTTTGCCAACCACTGTTAATCACTTATCCGACCACTAAAAATGACTTTGCCTAACAATTGTAATGACTTTTCCAACCACTGTTTATCACTAATCCGACCGCTCAAAATGTCTTTGCCCAACAATTTTAATTACTATACCAACAACTGGTAATCACTTATCCGGCCTCTAAAAATGACTTTGCCCAACAATTGTGATGACTTTGCCCAACAATTGTAATGACTTTGCCAACCACTGTTAATGACTTATACGACCTCCAAAAATGACTTTGCTCAACAATTGTGATGACTTTTCTAACCACTGTTAATCATTTAACCGACCTCTAAAAATGACTTTGCCCAAAAATTGTATTTACTACAGCCAACCACTGGTAATGACTTTTCCCACCACTGTTAATCACTTATCCGACCTCTAAAAATGACTTTTCCTAACAATTGTAATGACTTAGCCCACCACTGTTAATCACTTATCCGACCTCTAAAAATGACTTTGCCCAACAATTGTAATTACTTTTCTAACCTCTGTTAATCACTTATCCGACCTCTAAAAATGTCTTTGCCTAACAATTGTAATTACTTTTCCCACCACTGTTAATCACTTATCTGACCTCTAAAAATGTCCTTGCCTAACAATTGTAATGACTTTGCCAACCACTGTTAATCACTTATCCGACCACTAAAAATGACTTTGCCTAACAATTGTAATGACTTTTCCAACCACTGTTTATCACTAATCCGACCGCTCAAAATGTCTTTGCCCAACAATTTTAATTACTATACCAACAACTGGTAATCACTTATCCGGCCTCTAAAAATGTATTTGCCCAACAATTGTAATTACTTTGCAAACCACTATTAATCACTTATCCGACCCTTAAAAATGTCTTTGCCCAATAATTGTAATGACTTTGCCAACCACTGTTAATGACTTATACGACCTCCAAAAATGACTTTGCTCAACAATTGTGATGACTTTTCTAACCACTGTTAATCATTTAACCGACCTCTAAAAATGACTTTGCCCAAAAATTGTATTTACTACAGCCAACCACTGGTAATGACTTTTCCCACCACTGTTAATCACTTATCCGACCTCTAAAAATGACTTTTTCTAAAAATTGTAATGACTTAGCCCACCACTGTTAATCACTTATCCGACCTCTAAAAATTACTTTGCCCAACAATTGAAATGACTCTACCAAACATTGTTAATCACTTATCCGACCTTTAAAAATCACTTTGCACAACAATTGTAATGACTTTGCCAACCACTGTTAATCACTTATCCGACCTCTAAAAATGACATTGCCCAACAATTGTAATGACTTTGCCCAACAATTGTAATTACTTGGCCCAACAATTGTAAATACTTTGCCAACCACTGTTAATGACTTATACGACCTCCAAAAATGACTTTGCTCAACAATTGTGATGACTTTTCTAACCACTGTTAATCATTTAACCGACCTCTAAAAATGACTTTGCCCAAAAATTGTATTTACTACAGCCAACCACTGGTAATGACTTTTCCCACCACTGTTAATCACTTATCCGACCTCTAAAAATGACTTTTTCTAACAATTGTAATGACTTAGCCCACCACTGTTAATCACTTATCCGACCTCTAAAAATTACTTTGCCCAACAATTGAAATGACTCTGCCAAACATTGTTAATCACTTATCCGACCTTTAAAAATCACTTTGCACAACAATTGTAATGACTTTGCCAACCACTGTTAATCACTTATCCGACCTCTAAAAATGACATTGCCCAACAATTGTAATGACTTTGCCCAACAATTGTAATTACTTGGCCCAACAATTGTAATGACTTTGCCAACCTCTGTTAATCACTTATCCTACCTCTAAAAATGACTTTGCCCAACAATTGTAATTACTTTTCCAACCACTGTTAATCACTTATCCGACCTCTAAAAATGACTTTGCCCAACAATTGTGATGACATTGCCCAACAATTGTAATGACTTTGCCCAACAATTGTAATTACTTTGCTCAACAATTGTGATGACTTTTCCCACCACTGTTAATCACTTATCCTACCTCTAAAAATGACTTTTCCCAACAATTGTAATGACTTTGCCCACCACTGTTAATCACTTATCCGACCTCAAAAAATCACTTTGCCCAACAATTGTAATGACTTTGCCCACCACTGTTAATCACTTATCCGGCCTCTAAAAATGACTTTGCGCAACAATTGTGATGACTTTGCCCAACAATTGTAATGACTTTGCCAACCACTGTTAATGACTTATACGACCTCCAAAAATGACTTTGCTCAACAATTGTGATGACTTTTCTAACCACTGTTAATCATTTAACCAACCTCTAAAAATGACTTTGCCCAAAAATTGTATTTACTACAGCCAACCACTGGTAATGACTTTTCCCACCACTGTTAATCACTTATCCGACCTCTAAAAATGACTTTTCCTAACAATTGTAATGACTTAGCCCACCACTGTTAATCACTTATCCGACCTCTAAAAATGACTTTGCCCAACAATTGTAATTACTTTTCTAACCTCTGTTAATCACTTATCCGACCTCTAAAAATTCCTTAGCCCAACAATTGAAATGACTTTACCAACCACTGTTAATCACTTATCCGACCTCTAAAAATGACTTTGCCCAACAATTGTGATGACTTTGCCTAACAATTGTAATGACTTTGCCCAACAAATGAAATGACTTTGCCCACCACTGTTAATCACTTATCCGACCTCTAAAAATGTCTTTGCCCAACAATTGAAATGACTTTACCAACCACTGTTAATCACTTATCCGACCTCTAAAAATGACTTTGCCCAACAATTGTGATGACATTGCCCAACAATTGTGATGACATTGCCCAACAATTGTAATTACTTTGCTCAACAATTGTGATGACTTTTCCCACCACTGTTAATCACTTATCCTACCACTAAAAATTACTTTTCCCAACAATTGTAATGACTTTGCCCACCACTGTTAATCACTTATCCGACCTCTAAAAATGACTTTGCGCAACAATTGTGATGACTTTGCCCATCAATTGTAATGACCTTGCCCAACAATTGAAATGACTTTGCCCACCACTGTTAATCTCTTATCCGACCTCTAAAAATGTCTTTGCCAAACAATTGTAATGACTTTGCCAACCACTGTTAATCATTTAACCGAACTCTAAAAATGACTTTGCCCAAAAATTGAAGTTACTTCAGCCAAACACTTGTAATGACTTTTCCCACCACTGTTAATCACTTATCCGACCTCTAAAAATGACTTTTCCCAACAATTGTAATGACTTTGCCCACCACTGTTAATCACTTATCCGACCTCTAAAAATCACTTTGCCCAACAATTGTAATGACTTTGCCCACCACTGTTAATCACTTATCCGGCCTCTAAAAATGACTTTGCGCAAAAAATGGGATGACTTTGCCCAACAATTGTAATGACTTTGCCAACCACTGTTAATGACTTATACGACCTCCAAAAATGACTTTGCTCAACAATTGTGATGACTTTTCTAACCACTGTTAATCATTTAACCGACCTCTAAAAATGACTTTGCCCAAAGATTGTATTTACTACAGCCAACCACTGGTAATGACTTTGTCAACCACTGTTAATCACTTATCCGACCTCTAAAAATGACATTGCCCAACAATTGTAATGACTTTGCCCAACAATTGTAATTACTTTGCCCAACAATTGTAATGACTTTGCCAACCTCTGTTAATCACTTATCCTACCTCTAAAAATGACTTTCCCCAACAATTGTAATTACTTTGCCCAACAATTGTAATGACTTTGCCAACCTCTGTTAATCACTTATCCTACCTCTAAAAATGACTTTGCCCAACAATTGTAATTACTTTTCTAACCTCTGTTAATCACTTATCCGACCTCTAAAAATGTCTTTGCCCAACAATTGAAATGACTTTACCAACCACTGTTAATCACTTATCAGACCTCTAAAAATGACTTTGCCCAACAATTGCGATGACTTTGCCTAACAATTGTAATGACTTTGCCCAACAAATGAAATGACTTTGCCCACCACTGTTAATCACTTATCCGACCTCTAAAAATGTCTTTGCCCAACAATTGAAATGACTTTACCAACCACTGTTAATCACTTAACCGACCTCTAAAAATGAATTTGCCCAACAATTGTGATGACATTGCCCAACAATTGTAATGAATTTGCCCAACAATTGTAATTACTTTGCTCAACAATTGTGATGACTTTTCCCACCACTGTTAATCACTTATCCTCCGTCTAAAAATGACTTTTCCCAACAATTGTAATGACTTTGCCCACCACTGTTAATCACTTATCCGACCTCTAAAAATCACTTTGCCCAACAATTGTAATGACTTTGCCCACCACTGTTAATCACTTATCCGGCCTCTAAAAATGACTTTGCGCAACAATTGTGATGACTTTGCCCAACAATTGTAATGACTTTGCCCAACAATTGAAATGACTTTGCCCACCACTGTTAATCTCTTATCCGACCTCTAAAAATGACTTTGCCCAACAATTGTGATGACATTGCCCAACAATTGTAATGACTTTGCCCAACAATTGTAATTACTTTGCTCAACAATTGTGATGACTTTTCCCACCACTGTTAATCACTTATCCGACCTCTAAAAATGACTTTTCCCAACAATTGTAATGACTTTGCCCACCACTGTAAATCACTTATCCGACCTCTAAAAATCACTTTGCCCAACAATTGTAATGACTTTGCCCACCACTGTTAATCACTTATCCGGCCTCTAAAAATGACTTTGCGCAACAATTGTGATGACTTTGCCCAACAATTGTAATGACTTTGCCAACCACTGTTAATGACTTATACGACCTCCAAAAATGACTTTGCTCAACAATTGTGATGACTTTTCTAACCACTGTTAATCATTTAACCGACCTCTAAAAATGACTTTGCCCAAAAATTGTATTTACTACAGCCAGCCACTGGTCATGACTTTTCCCACCACTGTTAATCACTTATCCGACCTCTAAAAATGACTTTTTCTAACAATTGTAATGACTTAGCCCACCACTGTTAATCACTTATCCGACCTCTAAAAATTACTTTGCCCAACAATTGTAATGACTCTGCCAAACATTGTTAATCACTTATCCGACCTTTAAAAATCACTTTGCACAACAATTGTAATGACCTTGCCAACCACTGTTAATCACTTATCCGACCTCTAAAAATGACTTTGCTCAACAATTGTGATGACTTTTCTAACCACTGTTAATCATTTAACCGACCTCTAAAAATGACTTTGCCCAAAAATTGTATTTACTACAGCCAACCACTGGTCATGACTTTTCCCACCACTGTTAATCACTTATCCGACCTCTAAAAATGACTTTTTCTAACAATTGTAATGACTTAGCCCACCACTGTTAATCACTTATCCGACCTCTAAAAATTACTTTGCCCAACAATTGTAATGACTCTGCCAAACATTGTTAATCACTTATCCGACCTTTAAAAATCACTTTGCACAACAATTGTAATGACTTTGCCAACCACTGTTAATCACTTATCCGACCTCTAAAAATGACATTGCCCAACAATTGTAATGACTTTGCCCAACAATTGTAATTACTTTGCCCAACAATTGTAATGACTTTGCCAACCTCTGTTAATCACTTATCCTACCTCTAAAAATGACTTTGCCCAACAATTGTGATGACTTTGCCTAACAATTGTAATGACTTTGCCCAACAAATGAAATGACTTTGCCCACCACTGTTAATCACTTATCCGACCTCTAAAAATGTCTTTGCCCAACAATTGAAATGACTTTACCAACCACTGTTAATCACTTATCCGACCTCTAAAAATGACTTTGCCCAACAATTGTGATGACATTGCCCAACAATTGTAATGACTTTGCCCAACAATTGTAATTACTTTGCTCAACAATTGTGATGACTTTTCCCACCACTGTTAATCACTTATCCGACCTCTAAAAATGACTTTTCCCAACAATTGTAATGACTTTGCCCACCACTGTTAATCACTTATCCGACCTCTAAAAATCACTTTGCCCAACAATTGTAATGACTTTGCCCACCACTGTTAATCACTTATCCGGCCTCTAAAAATGACTTTGCGCAACAATTGTGATGACTTTGCCCAACAATTGTAATGACTTTGCCAACCACTGTTAATGACTTATACGACCTCCAAAAATGACTTTGCTCAACAATTGTGATGACTTTTCTAACCACTGTTAATCATTTAACCGACCTCTAAAAATTACTTTGCCCAACAATTGTAATGACTCTGCCAAACATTGTTAATCACTTATCCGACCTCTAAAAATTACTTTGCCCAACAATTGTAATGACTCTGCCAAACATTGTTAATCACTTATCCGACCTTTAAAAATCACTTTGCACAACAATTGTAATGACTTTGCCAACCACTGTTAATCACTTATCCGACCTCTAAAAATGACATTGCCCAACAATTGTAATGACTTTGCCCAACAATTGTAATTACTTTGCCCAACGATTGAAATGACTTTGCCCACCAATGTTAATCACTTATCCGACCTCTAAAATGACTTTGCCCAACAATTGAAATGACTTTGCCCACCACTGTTAATCTCTTATCCGACCTCTAAAAATGTCTTTGCCAAACAATTGTAATGACTTTGCCAACCACTGTTAATCATTTAACCGAACTCTAAAAATGACTTTGCCCAAAAATTGTAGTTACTTCAGCCAAACACTTGTAATGACTTTTCCCACCACTGTTAATCACTTATCCGACCTCTAAAAATGACTTTTCCCAACAATTGTAATGACTTTGCCCACCACTGTTAATCACTTATCCGACCTCTAAAAATCACTTTGCCCAACAATTGTAATGACTTTGCCCACCACTGTTAATCACTTATCCGGCCTCTAAAAATGACTTTGCGCAACAATTGTGATGACTTTGCCCAACAATTGTAATGACTTTGCCAACCACTGTTAATGACTTATACGACCTCCAAAAATGACTTTGCTCAACAATTGTGATGACTTTTCTAACCACTGTTAATCATTTAACCGACCTCTAAAAATGACTTTGCCCAAAAATTGTATTTACTACAGCCAACCACTGGTCATGACTTTTCCCACCACTGTTAATCACTTATCCGACCTCTAAAAATGACATTGCCCAACAATTGTAATGACTTTGCCCAACCATTGTAATTACTTTGCCCAACAATTGTAATGACTTTGCCAACCTCTGTTAATCACTTATCCGACCTCTAAAAATGACTTTGCCCAACAATTGTAATTACTTTGCCCAACAATTGTAATGACTTTGCCAACCTCTGTTAATCACTTATCCTACCTCTAAAAATGACTTTGCCCAACAATTGTAATTACTTTTCTAACCTCTGTTAATCACTTATCCGACCTCTAAAAATGTCTTTGCCCAACAATTGAAATGACTTTACCAACCACTGTTAATCACTTATCCGACCTCTAAAAATGACTTTCCCCAACAATTGCGATGACTTTGCCTAACAATTGTAATGACTTTGCCCAACAAATGAAATGACTTTGCCCACCACTGTTAATCACTTATCCGACCTCTAAAAATGTCTTTGCCCAACAATTGAAATGACTTTACCAACCACTGTTAATCACTTATCCGACCTCTAAAAATGAATTTGCCCAACAATTGTGATGACATTGCCCAACAATTGTAATGAATTTGCCCAACAATTGTAATTACTTTGCTCAACAATTGTGATGACTTTTCCCACCACTGTTAATCACTTATCCTCCGTCTAAAAATGACTTTTCCCAACAATTGTAATGACTTTGCCCACCACTGTTAATCACTTATCCGACCTCTAAAAATCACTTTGCCCAACAATTGTAATGACTTTGCCCACCACTGTTAATCACTTATCCGGCCTCTAAAAATGACTTTGCGCAACAATTGTGATGACTTTGCCCAACAATTGTAATGACTTTGCCCAACAATTGAAATGACTTTGCCCACCACTGTTAATCTCTTATCCGACCTCTAAAAATGACTTTGCCCAACAATTGTGATGACATTGCCCAACAATTGTAATGACTTTGCCCAACAATTGTAATTACTTTGCTCAACAATTGTGATGACTTTTCCCACCACTGTTAATCACTTATCCGACCTCTAAAAATGACTTTTCCCAACAATTGTAATGACTTTGCCCACCACTGTTAATCAATTATCCGACCTCTAAAAATCACTTTGCCCAACAATTGTAATGACTTTGCCCACCACTGTTAATCACTTATCCGGCCTCTAAAAATGACTTTGCGCAACAATTGTGATGACTTTGCCCAACAATTGTAATGACTTTGCCCAACAATTGAAATGACTTTGCCCACCACTGTTAATCTCTTATCCGACCTCTAAAAATGACTTTGCCCAACAATTGTGATGACATTGCCCAACAATTGTAATGACTTTGCCCAACAATTGTAATTACTTTGCTCAACAATTGTGATGACTTTTCCCACCACTGTTAATCACTTATCCGACCTCTAAAAATGACTTTTCCCAACAATTGTAATGACTTTGCCCACCACTGTTAATCACTTATCCGACCTCTAAAAATCACTTTGCCCAACAATTGTAATGACTTTGCCCACCACTGTTAATCACTTATCCGGCCTCTAAAAATGACTTTGCGCAACAATTGTGATGACTTTGCCCAACAATTGTAATGACTTTGCCAACCACTGTTAATGACTTATACGACCTCCAAAAATGACTTTGCTCAACAATTGTGATGACTTTTCTAACCACTGTTAATCATTTAACCGACCTCTAAAAATGACTTTGCCCAAAAATTGTATTTACTACAGCCAACCACTGGTCATGACTTTTCCCACCACTGTTAATCACTTATCCGACCTCTAAAAATGACTTTTTCTAACAATTGTAATGACTTAGCCCACCACTGTTAATCACTTATCCGACCTCTAAAAATTACTTTGCCCAACAATTGTAATGACTCTGCCAAACATTGTTAATCACTTATCCGACCTTTAAAAATCACTTTGCACAACAATTGTAATGACTTTGCCAACCACTGTTAATCACTTATCCGACCTCTAAAAATGACTTTGCTCAACAATTGTGATGACTTTTCTAACCACTGTTAATCATTTAACCGACCTCTAAAAATGACTTTGCCCAAAAATTGTATTTACTAGAGCCAACCACTGGTCATGACTTTTCCCACCACTGTTAATCACTTATCCGACCTCTAAAAATGACTTTTTCTAACAATTGTAATGACTTAGCCCACCACTGTTAATCACTTATCCGACCTCTAAAAATTACTTTGCCCAACAATTGTAATGACTCTGCCAAACATTGTTAATCACTTATCCGACCTTTAAAAATCACTTTGCACAACAATTGTAATGACTTTGCCAACCACTGTTAATCACTTATCCGACCTCTAAAAATGACATTGCCCAACAATTGTAATGACTTTGCCCAACAATTGTAATTACTTTGCCCAACAATTGTAATGACTTTGCCAACCTCTGTTAATCAGTTATCCTACCTCTAAAAATGACTTTGCCCAACAATTGTGATGACTTTGCCTAACAATTGTAATGACTTTGCCCAACAAATGAAATGACTTTGCCCACCACTGTTAATCACTTATCCGACCTCTAAAAATGTCTTTGCCCAACAATTGAAATGACTTTACCAACCACTGTTAATCACTTATCCGACCTCTAAAAATGACTTTGCCCAACAATTGTGATGACATTGCCCAACAATTGTAATGACTTTGCCCAACAATTGTAATTACTTTGCTCAACAATTGTGATGACTTTTCCCACCACTGTTAATCACTTATCCGACCTCTAAAAATGACTTTTCCCAACAATTGTAATGACTTTGCCCACCACTGTTAATCACTTATCCGACCTCTAAAAATCACTTTGCCCAACAATTGTAATGACTTTGCCCACCACTGTTAATCACTTATCCGGCCTCTAAAAATGACTTTGCGCAACAATTGTGATGACTTTGCCAACCACTGTTAATGACTTATACGAACTCCAAAAATGACTTTGCTCAACAATTGTGATGACTTTTCTAACCACTGTTAATCATTTAACCGACCTCTAAAAATTACTTTGCCCAACAATTGTAATGACTCTGCCAAACATTGTTAATCACTTATCCGACCTCTAAAAATTACTTTGCCCAACAATTGTAATGACTCTGCCAAACATTGTTAATCACTTATCCGACCTTTAAAAATCACTTTGCACAACAATTGTAATGACTTTGCCAACCACTGTTAATCACTTATCCGACCTCTAAAAATGACATTGCCCAACAATTGTAATGACTTTGCCCAACAATTGTAATTACTTTGCCCAACGATTGAAATGACTTTGCCCACCAATGTTAATCACTTATCCGACCTCTAAAATGACTTTGCCCAACAATTGTAATTACTTTGCCAACCACTATTAATCACTTATCCGACCTCTAAAAATGTCTTTGCCAAACAATTGAAATGACTTTGCCAACCACTGTTAATGACTTATACGACCTCCATAAATGACTTTGCTCAACAATTGTGAAGACTTTTCCCACCACTGTTAATCACTTATCCGACCTCTAAAAATGACTTTTCCCAACAATTGTAATGACTTTGCCCACCACTGTTAATCACTTATCCGAACTCTAAAAATCACTTTGCCCAACAATTGTAATGACTTTGCCCAACAATTGTAATGACTTTGCCCAACAATTGAAATGACTTTGTCTACCACTGTTAATCACTTATCCGACCTTTAAAATGACTTTGCCCAACAATTGAAATTACTTCAGCCAACCACTTGTAATGACTTTTCCCACCACTGTTAATCACTTATCTGACCTCTAAAAATGTCTTTGCCTAACAATTGTAATGACTTTGCCAACCACTGTTAATCACTTATCCGAACACTAAAAATGACTCTGCCTAACAATTGTAATGACTTTTCCAACCACTGTTTATCACTTATCCGACCTCTCAAAATGTCTTTGCCCAACAATTGTAATTACTATACCAACAACTGGTAATCACTTATCCGGCCTCTA
Source organism: Brachionus asplanchnoidis (assembly GCA_025491095.1). Lineage (NCBI taxonomy): Eukaryota > Metazoa > Rotifera > Eurotatoria > Ploima > Brachionidae > Brachionus > Brachionus asplanchnoidis. The sequence goes on along the minus strand of JAILYF010000113.1, from coordinate 195,660 downwards.
AAAATGACTTTGCCCAACAATTGTAATTACTTTGCAAACCACTATTAATCACTTATCCGACCTCTAAAAATGTCTTTGCCAAACAATTGAAATGACTTTGCCAACCACTGTTAATGACTTATACGACCTCCATAAATGACTTTGCTCAACAATTGTGAAGACTTTTCCCACCACTGTTAATCACTTATCCGACCTCTAAAAATGACTTTTCCCAACAATTGTAATGACTTTGCCCACCACTGTTAATCACTTATCCGAACTCTAAAAATCACTTTGCCCAACAATTGTAATGACTTTGCCCAACAATTGTAATGACTTTGCCCAACAATTGAAATGACTTTGTCTACCACTGTTAATCACTTATCCGACCTTTAAAATGACTTTGCCCAACAATTGAAATTACTTCAGCCAACCACTTGTAATGACTTTTCCCACCACTGTTAATCACTTATCTGACCTCTAAAAATGTCTTTGCCTAACAATTGTAATGACTTTGCCAACCACTGTTAATCACTTATCCGACCACTAAAAATGACTCTGCCTAACAATTGTAATGACTTTTCCAACCACTGTTTATCACTTATCCGACCTCTCAAAATGTCTTTGCCCAACAATTGTAATTACTATACCAACAACTGGTAATCACTTATCCGGCCTCTAAAAATGACTTTGCCCAACAATTGTAATTACTTTGCAAACCACAATTAATCACTTATCCGGCCTCTAAAAATGACTTTGCGCAACAATTGTGATGACTTTTCTAACCACTGTTAATCATTTAACCGACCTCTAAAAATGACTTTGCCCAAAAATTGTATTTACTACAGCCAACCACTGGTAATGACTTTTCCCACCACTGTTAATCACTTATCCGACCTCTAAAAATGACTTTTTCTAACAATTGTAATGACTTTGCCAACCACTGTTAATCACTTATCCGACCTCTAAAAATTACTTTGCCAAACAATTGTAATGACTTTGCCAACCACTGTTAATCACTTATCCGACCTTTAAAAATGACATTGCCCAACAATTGTAATGACTTTGCCCAACAATTGTAATTACTTGGCCCAACAATTGAAATGACTTTGCCAACCTCTGTTAATCACTTATCCTACCTCTAAAAATGACTTTGCCCAACAATTGTAATTACTTTTCCAACCACTGTTAATCACTTATCCGACCTCTAAAAATGACTTTGCCCAACAATTGTGATGACATTGCCCAACAATTGTAATGACTTTGCCCAACAATTGTAATTACTTTGCTCAACAATTGTGATGACTTTTCCCACCACTGTTAATCACTTATCCTACCTCTAAAAATGACTTTTCCCAACAATTGTAATGACTTTGCCCACCACTGTTAATCACTTATCCGACCTCTAAAAATCACTTTGCCCAACAATTGTAATGACTTTGCCCACCACTGTTAATCACTTATCCGGCCTCTAAAAATGACTTTGCGCAACAATTGTGATGACTTTGCCTAACAATTGTAATGACTTTGCCAACCACTGTTAATCACTTATCCGACCACTAAAAATGACTCTGCCTAACAATTGTAATGACTTTTCCAACCACTGTTTATCACTTATCCGACCTCTCAAAATGTCTTTGCCCAACAATTGTAATTACTATACCAACAACTGGTAATCACTTATCCGGCCTCTAAAAATGACTTTGCCCAACAATTGTAATTACTTTGCAAACCACTATTAATCACTTATCCGACCCTTAAAAATGTCTTTGCTCAACAATTGTGATGACTTTTCTAACCACTGTTAATCATTTAACCGACCTCTAAAAATGACTTTGCCCAAAAATTGTATTTACTACAGCCAACCACTGGTAATGACTTTTCCCACCACTGTTAATCACTTATCCGACCTCTAAAAATGACTTTTTCTAACAATTGTAATGACTTAGCCCACCACTGTTAATCACTTATCCGACCTCTAAAAATTACTTTGCCAAACAATTGTAATGACTCTGCCAAACATTGTTAATCACTTATCCGACCTTTAAAAATCACTTTGCACAACAATTGTAATGACTTTGCCAACCACTGTTAATCACTTATCCGACCTCTAAAAATGACATTGCCCAACAATTGTAATGACTTTGCCCAACAATTGTAATTACTTGGCCCAACAATTGAAATGACTTTGCCAACCTCTGTTAATCACTTATCCTACCTCTAAAAATGACTTTGCCCAACAATTGTAATTACTTTTCCAACCACTGTTAATCACTTATCCGACCTCTAAAAATGACTTTGCCCAACAATTGTGATGACATTGCCCAACAATTGTAATGACTTTGCCCAACAATTGTAATTACTTTGCTCAACAATTGTGATGACTTTTCCCACCACTGTTAATCACTTATCCTACCTCTAAAAATGACTTTTCCCAACAATTGTAATGACTTTGCCCACCACTGTTAATCACTTATCCGACCTCTAAAAATCACTTTGCCCAACAATTGTAATGACTTTGCCCACCACTGTTAATCACTTATCCGGCCTCTAAAAATGACTTTGCGCAACAATTGTGATGACTTTGCCCAACAATTGTAATGACTTTGCCAACCACTGTTAATGACTTATACGACCTCCAAAAATGACTTTGCTCAACAATTGTGATGACTTTTCTAACCACTGTTAATCATTTAACCGACCTCTAAAAATGACTTTGCCCAAAAATTGTATTTACTACAGCCAACCACTGGTAATGACTTTTCCCACCACTGTTAATCACTTATCCGACCTCTAAAAATGACTTTTCCTAACAATTGTAATGACTTAGCCCACCACTGTTAATCAGTTATCCGACCTCTAAAAATGACTTTGCCCAACAATTGTAATTACTTTTCTAACCTCTGTTAATCACTTATCCGACCTCTAAAAATGTCTTTGCCCAACAATTGAAATGACTTTACCAACCACTGTTAATCACTTATCCGACCTCTAAAAATGACTTTGCCCAACAATTGTGATGACTTTGCCTAACAATTGTAATGACTTTGCCCAACAAATGAAATGACTTTGCCCACCACTGCTAATCACTTATCCGACCTCTAAAAATGTCTTTGCCCAACAATTGAAATGACTTTACCAACCACTGTTAATCACTTATCCGACCTCTAAAAATGACTTTGCCCAACAATTGTGATGACATTGCCCAACAATTGTAATGACTTTGCCCAACAATTGTAATTACTTTGCTCAACAATTGTGATGACTTTTCCCACCACTGTTAATCACTTATCCTACCACTAAAAATAAGTTTTCCCAACAATTGTAATGACTTTGCCCACCACTGTTAATCACTTATCCGACCTCTAAAAATGACTTTGCGCAACAATTGTGATGACTTTGCCCAACAATTGTAATGACTTTGCCCAACAATTGAAATGACTTTGCCCACCACTGTTAATCTCTTATCCGACCTCTAAAAATGTCTTTGCCAAACAATTGTAAGGTCTTTGCCAACCACTGTTAATCATTTAACCGAACTCTAAAAATGACTTTGCCCAAAAATTGTATTTACTACAGCCAACCACTGGTAATGACTTTGCCAACCACTGTTAATCATTTAACCGAACTCTCAAAATGACTTTGCCCAAAAATTGTATTTACTTCAGCCAAACACTTGTAATGACTTTTCCCACCACTGTTAATCACTTATCCGACCTCTAAAAATGACTTTTCCCAACAATTGTAATGACTTTGCCCACCACTGTTAATCACTTATCCGGCCTCTAAAAATGACTTTGCGCAACAATTGTGATGACTTTGCCCAACAATTGTAATGACTTTGCCAACCACTGTTAATGACTTATACGACCTCCAAAAATGACTTTACTCAACAATTGTGATGACTTTTCTAACCACTGTTAATCATTTAACCGACCTCTAAAAATGACTTTGCCCAAAAATTGTATTTACTACAGCCAACCACTGGTAATGACTTTGCCAACCACTGTTAATCACTTATCCGACCTCTAAAAATGACATTGCCCAACAATTGTAATGACTTTGCCCAACAATTGTAATTACTTTGCCCAACAATTGTAATGACTTTGCCCACCACTGTTAATCACTTATCCGGCCTCTAAAAATGACTTTGCCCAACAATTGTAATGACTTTGCCCAACAATTGTAATTACTTTGCCCAACAATTGTAATGACTTTGCCAACCACTGTTAATCTCTTATCCGACCTCTAAAAATGTCTTTGCCAAACAATTGTAATGACTTTGCCAACCACTGTTAATCATTTAACCGAACTCTAAAAATGACTTTGCCCAAAAATTGTATTTACTACAGCCAACCACTGGTAATGACTTTGCCAACCACTGTTAATCATTTAACCGAACTCTCAAAATGACTTTGCCCAAAAATTGTATTTACTTCAGCCAAACACTTGTAATGACTTTTCCCACCACTGTTAATCACTTATCCGACCTCTAAAAATGACTTTTCCCAACAATTGTAATGACTTTGCCCACCACTGTTAATCACTTATCCGGCCTCTAAAAATGACTTTGCGCAACAATTGTGATGACTTTGCCCAACAATTGTAATGACTTTGCCAACCACTGTTAATGACTTATACGACCTCCAAAAATGACTTTACTCAACAATTGTGATGACTTTTCTAACCACTGTTAATCATTTAACCGACCTCTAAAAATGACTTTGCCCAAAAATTGTATTTACTACAGCCAACCACTGGTAATGACTTTGCCAACCACTGTTAATCACTTATCCGACCTCTAAAAATGACATTGCCCAACAATTGTAATGACTTTGCCCAACAATTGTAATTACTTTGCCCAACAATTGTAATGACTTTGCCAACCTCTGTTAATCACTTATCCTACCTCTAAAAATGACTTTGCCCAACAATTGTAATTACTTTGCCCAACAATTGTAATGACTTTGCCAACCTCTGTTAATCACTTATCCTACCTCTAAAAATGACTTTGCACAACAATTGTAATTACTTTGCTCAACAATTGTGATGACTTTTCCCACCACTGTTAATCACTTATCCTACCACTAAAAATAAGTTTTCCCAACAATTGTAATGACTTTGCCCACCACTGTTAATCACTTATCCGACCTCTAAAAATGACTTTGCGCAACAATTGTGATGACTTTGCCCAACAATTGTAATGACTTTGCCCAACAATTGAAATGACTTTGCCCACCACTGTTAATCTCTTATCCGACCTCTAAAAATGTCTTTGCCAAACAATTGTAAGGTCTTTGCCAACCACTGTTAATCATTTAACCGAACTCTAAAAATGACTTTGCCCAAAAATTGTATTTACTACAGCCAACCACTGGTAATGACTTTGCCAACCACTGTTAATCATTTAACCGAACTCTCAAAATGACTTTGCCCAAAAATTGTATTTACTTCAGCCAAACACTTGTAATGACTTTTCCCACCACTGTTAATCACTTATCCGACCTCTAAAAATGACTTTTCCCAACAATTGTAATGACTTTGCCCACCACTGTTAATCACTTATCCGACCTCTAAAAATGACATTGCCCAACAATTGTAATGACTTTGCCCAACAATTGTAATTACTTTGCCCAACAATTGTAATGACTTTGCCCACCACTGTTAATCACTTATCCGGCCTCAAAAAATGACTTTGCCCAACAATTGTAATGACTTTGCCCAACAATTGTAATTACTTTGCCCAACAATTGTAATGACTTTGCCAACCACTGTTAATCTCTTATCCGACCTCTAAAAATGTCTTTGCCAAACAATTGTAATGACTTTGCCAACCACTGTTAATCATTTAACCGAACTCTAAAAATGACTTTGCCCAAAAATTGTATTTACTACAGCCAACCACTGGTAATGACTTTGCCAACCACTGTTAATCATTTAACCGAACTCTCAAAATGACTTTGCCCAAAAATTGTATTTACTTCAGCCAAACACTTGTAATGACTTTTCCCACCACTGTTAATCACTTATCCGACCTCTAAAAATGACTTTTCCCAACAATTGTAATGACTTTGCCCACCACTGTTAATCACTTATCCGGCCTCTAAAAATGACTTTGCGCAACAATTGTGATGACTTTGCCCAACAATTGTAATGACTTTGCCAACCACTGTTAATGACTTATACGGCCTCCAAAAATGACTTTACTCAACAATTGTGATGACTTTTCTAACCACTGTTAATCATTTAACCGACCTCTAAAAATGACTTTGCCCAAAAATTGTATTTACTACAGCCAACCACTGGTAATGACTTTGCCAACCACTGTTAATCACTTATCCGACCTCTAAAAATGACATTGCCCAACAATTGTAATGACTTTGCCCAACAATTGTAATTACTTTGCCCAACAATTGTAATGACTTTGCCAACCTCTGTTAATCACTTATCCTACCTCTAAAAATGACTTTGCCCAACAATTGTAATTACTTTGCCCAACAATTGAAATGACTTTGCCAACCTCTGTTAATCACTTATCCTACCTCTAAAAATGACTTTGCACAACAATTGTAATTACTTTTCTAACCTCTGTTAATCACTTATCCGACCTCTAAAAATGTCTTTGCCCAACAATTGAAATGACTTTACCAACCACTGTTAATCACTTATCCGACCTCTAAAAATGACTTTGCCCAACAATTGCGATGACTTTGCCTAACAATTGTAATGACTTTGCCCAACAAATGAAATGACTTTGCCCACCACTGTTAATCACTTATCCGACCTCTAAAAATGTCTTTGCCCAACAATTGAAATGACTTTACCAACCACTGTTAATCACTTATCCGACCTCTAAAAATGACTTTGCCCAACAATTATGATGACATTGCCCAACAATTGTAATGACTTTGCCCAACAATTGTAATTACTTTGCTCAACAATTGTGATGACTTTTCCCACCACTGTTAATCACTTATCCTCCCTCTAAAAATGACTTTTCCCAACAATTGTAATGACTTTGCCCACCACTGTTAATCACTTATCCGGCCTCTAAAAATGACTTTGCGCAACAATTGTGATGACTTTGCACAACAATTGTAATGACTTTGCCCAACAATTGAAATGACTTTGCCCACCACTGTTAATCTCTTATCCGACCTCTAAAAATGACTTTGCCCAACAATTGTGATGACATTGCCCAACAATTGTAATGACTTTGCCCAACAATTGTAATTTCTTTGCTCAACAATTGTGATGACTTTTCCCACCACTGTTAATCACTTATCCGACCTCTAAAAATCACTTTGCCCAACAATTGTAATGACTTTGCCCACCACTGTTAATCACTTATCCGACCTCTAAAAATCACTTTGCCCAACAATTGTAATGACTTTGCCCACCACTGTTAATCACTTATCCGGCCTCTAAAAATGACTTTGCGCAACAATTGTGATGACTTTGCCCAACAATTGTAATGACTTTGCCCAACAATTGTAATTACTTTGCCCAACAATTGTAATGACTTTGCCAACCTCTGTTAATCACTTATCCTACCTCTAAAAATGAATTTGCCCAACAATTGTAATTACTTTGCCCAACAATTGTAATGACTTTGCCAACCTCTGTTAATCACTTATCCTACCTCTAAAAATGACTTTGCACAACAATTGTAATTACTTTTCTAACCTCTGTTAATCACTTATCCGACCTCTAAAAATGTCTTTGCCCAACAATTGAAATGACTTTACCAACCACTGTTAATCACTTATCCGACCTCTAAAAATGACTTTGCCCAACAATTGCGATGACTTTGCCTAACAATTGTAATGACTTTGCCCAACAAATGAAATGACTTTGCCCACCACTGTTAATCACTTATCCGACCTCTAAAAATGTCTTTGCCCAACAATTGAAATGACTTTACCAACCACTGTTAATCACTTATCCGACCTCTAAAAATGACTTTGCCCAACAATTATGATGACATTGCCCAACAATTGTAATGACTTTGCCCAACAATTGTAATTACTTTGCTCAACAATTGTGATGACTTTTCCCACCACTGTTAATCACTTATCCGACCTCTAAAAATGACTTTTTCTAACAATTGTAATGACTTAGCCCACCACTGTTAATCACTTATCCGACCTCTAAAAATTACTTTGCCCAACAATTGTAATGACTCTGCCAAACATTGTTAATCACTTATCCGACCTTTAAAAATCACTTTGCACAACAATTGTAATGAATTTGCCAACCACTGTTAATCACTTATCCGACCTCTAAAAATGACATTGCCCAACAATTGTAATGACTTTGCCCAACAATTGTAATTACTTTGCCCAACAATTGTAATGACTTTGCCAACCTCTGTTAATCACTTATCCTACCTCTAAAAATGACTTTGCCCAACAATTGTGATGACTTTGCCTAACAATTGTAATGACTTTGCCCAACAAATGAAATGACTTTGCCCACCACTGTTAATCACTTATCCGACCTCTAAAAATGACTTTGCCCAACAATTGTGATGACATTGCCCAACAATTGTAATGACTTTGCCCAACAATTGTAATTACTTTGCTCAACAATTGTGATGACTTTTCCCACCACTGTTAATCACTTATCCGACCTCTAAAAATCACTTTGCCCAACAATTGTAATGACTTTGCCCACCACTGTTAATCACTTATCCGACCTCTAAAAATCACTTTGCCCAACAATTGTAATGACTTTGCCCACCACTGTTAATCACTTATCCGGCCTCTAAAAATGACTTTGCGCAACAATTGTGATGACTTTGCCCAACAATTGTAATGACTTTGCAAACCACTGTTAATGACTTATACGACCTCCAAAAATGACTTTGCTCAACAATTGTGATGACTTTTCTAACCACTGTTAATCATTTAACCGACCTCTAAAAATGACTTTGCCCAAAAATTGTATTTACTACAGCCAACCACTGGTCATGACTTTTCCCACCACTGTTAATCACTTATCCGACCTCTAAAAATGACTTTTTCTAACAATTGTAATGACTTAGCCCACCACTGTTAATCACTTGTCCGACCTCTAAAAATTACTTTGCCCAACAATTGTAATGACTCTGCCAAACATTGTTAATCACTTATCCGACCTTTAAAAATCACTTTGCACAACAATTGTAATGAATTTGCCAACCACTGTTAATCACTTATCCGACCTCTAAAAATGACATTGCCCAACAATTGTAATGACTTTGCCCAACAATTGTAATTACTTTGCCCAACAATTGTAATGACTTTGCCAACCTCTGTTAATCACTTATCCTACCTCTAAAAATGACTTTGCCCAACAATTGTGATGACTTTGCCTAACAATTGTAATGACTTTGCCCAACAAATGAAATGACTTTGCCCACCACTGTTAATCACTTATCCGACCTCTAAAAATGTCTTTGCCCAACAATTGAAATGACTTTACCAACCACTGTTAATCACTTATCCGACCTCTAAAAATGACTTTGCCAAACAATTGTGATGACATTGCCCAACAATTGTAATGACTTTGCCCAACAATTGTAATTACTTTGCTCAACAATTGTGATGACTTTTCCCACCACTGTTAATCACTTATCCGACCTCTAAAAATGACTTTTCCCAACAATTGTAATGACTTTGCCCACCACTGTTAATCACTTATCCGACCTCTAAAAATCACTTTGCCCAACAATTGTAATGACTTTGCCCACCACTGTTAATCACTTATCCGGCCTCTAAAAATGACTTTGCGCAACAATTGTGATGACTTTGCCCAACAATTGTAATGACTTTGCAAACCACTGTTAATGACTTATACGACCTCTAAAAATTACTTTGCCCAACAATTGTAATGACTCTGCCAAACATTGTTAATCACTTATCCGACCTTTAAAAATCACTTTGCACAACAATTGTAATGACTTTGCCAACCACTGTTAATCACTTATCCGACCTCTAAAAATGACATTGCCCAACAATTGTAATGACTTTGCCCAACAATTGTAATTACTCTGCCCAACAATTGTAATGACTTTGCCAACCTCTGTTAATCACTTATCCTACCTCTAAAAATGACTTTGCCCAACAATTGTGATGACATTGCCCAACAATTGTAATGACTTTGCCCAACAATTGTAATTACTTTGCTCAACAATTGTGATGACTTTTCCCACCACTGTTAATCACTTATCCTACCTCTAAAAATGACTTTTCCCAACAATTGTAATGACTTTGCCAACCACTGTTAATCACTTATCCGACCTCTAAAAATGACATTGCCCAGCAATTGTAATGACTTTGCCCAACAATTGTAATTACTTTGCCCAACAATTGTAATGACTTTGCAACCTCTGTTAATCACTTATCCTACCTCTAAAAATGACTTTGCCCAACAATTGTGATGACTTTGCCTAACAATTGTAATGACTTTGCCCAACAAATGAAATGACTTTGCCCACCACTGTTAATCACTTATCCGACCTCTAAAAATGTCTTTGCCCAACAATTGAAATGACTTTACCAACCACTGTTAATCACTTTTCCGACCTCTAAAAATGACTTTGCTCAACAATTGTGATGACATTGCCCAACAATTGTAATGACTTTGCCCAACAATTGTAATTACTTTGCTCAACAATTGTGATGACTTTTCCCACCACTGTTAATCACTTATCCGACCTCTAAAAATGACTTTTCCCAACAATTGTAATGACTCTGCCAAACATTGTTAATCACTTATCCGACCTTTAAAAATCACTTTGCCCAACAATTGTAATGACTTTGCCCACCACTGTTAATCACTTATCCGGCCTCTAAAAATGACTTTGCGCAACAATTGTGATGACTTTGCCCAACAATTGTAATGACTTTGCAAACCACTGTTAATGACTTATACGACCTTAAAAAATGACTTTGCTCAACAATTGTGATGACTTTTCTAACAACTGTTAATCACTTATCCGACCTCTAAAAATTTCTTTGCCCAACAATTGTAATGACTCTGCCAAACATTGTTAATCACTTATCCGACCTTTAAAAATCACTTTGCCCAACAAATGAAATGACTTTGCCCACCACTGTTAATCACTTATCCGACCTCTAAAAATGTCTTTGCCCAGCAATTGAAATGACTTTACCAAGCACTGTTAATCACTTATCCGACCTCTAAAAATGACTTTGCCCAACAATTGTGATGACATTGCCCAACAATTGTAATGACTTTGCCCAACAATTGTAATTACTTTGCTCAACAATTGTGATGACTTTTCCCACCACTGTTTATCACTTATCCGACCTCTAAAATGACTCTGCCCAACAATTGTAATTACTTTGCTAACCACTATTAATCACTTATCCGACCTCTAAAAATCACTTTGCCCAACAATTGTTATGACTTTGCCCACCACTGTTAATCACTTATCCGGCCTCTAAAAATGACTTTGCGCAACAATTGTGATGACTTTGCCCAACAATTGTAATGACTTTGCCCAACAATTGAAATGACTTTGCCCACCACTGTTAATCACTTATCCGACCTCTAAAAATGTCTTTGCCAAACAATTGTAATGACTTTGCCAACCACTGTTAATCATTTAACCGAACTCTAAAAATGTATTTGCCCAAAAATTGTAGTTACTTCAGCCAAACACTTGAAATGACTTTTCCCACCACTGTTAATCACTTATCCGACCTCGAAAAATGACTTTGCCCAACAATTGTAATGACTTTGTCAACCACTGTTAATCACTTATCCGACCACTAAAAATGGCTTTGCCTAACAATTGAAATGACTTTGCCAACCACTATTAATCACTTATCCGACCTCTAAAAATGATTTTGCCCAACAATTGTGATGACTTTGCCCAACAATTGTAATGACTTTGCCCAACAATTGAAATGACTTTGCCCACCACTGTTTATCACTTATCCGACCTCTAAAATGACTCTGCCCAACAATTGTAATTACTTTGCTAACCACTATTAATCACTTATCCGACCTCTAAAAATGTCTTTGCCCAAAAATTGTAATGACTTTGCCAACCACTGTTAATGACTTATACGACCTCCAAAATTGACTTTGCTAAACAATTGTGATGACTTTTCTAACCACTGTTAATCATTTAACCGACTAAAAATGCTTTTGCCCAAAAATTGTAGTTACTTCAGCCAACCACTGGTAATGACCTTTCCCACCACTGTTAATCACTTATCCGACCTCTAAAAATGACTTTGCCCAACAATTAAAATGACTTTACCAACCACTGTTAATCACTTATCCGACCTCTAAAAATGACTTTGCCCAACAATTGTGATGACTTTGCCTAACAATTGTAATGACTTTGCCCAACAAATGAAATGACTTTGCCCACCACTGTTAATCACTTATACTACCTCTAAAAATGACTTTTCCCAACAATTGTAATGACTTTGCCCACCACTGTTAATCACTTATCCGACCTCTAAAAATCACTTTGCCCAACAATTGTAATGACTTTGCCCACCACTGTTAATCACTTATCCGGCCTCTAAAAATGACTTTGCGCAACAATTGTGATGACTTTGCCCAACAATTGTAATGACTTTGCCCAACAATTGAAATGACTTTGCCCACCACTGTTAATCACTTATCCGACCTCTAAAAATGTCTTTGCCAAACAATTGTAATGACTTTGCCAACCACTGTTAATCATTTAACCGAACTCTAAAAATGACTTTGCCCGAAAATTGTAGTTACTTCAGCCAAATACTTGTAATGACTTTTCCCACCACTGTTAATCACTTATCCGACCTCTAAAAATGACTTTGCCCAACAATTGTAATGACTTTGTCAACCACTGTTAATCACTTATCCGACCACTAAAAATGGCTTTGCCTAACAATTGAAATGACTTTGCCAACCACTATTAATCACTTATCCGACCTCTAAAAATGACTTTGCCCAACAATTGTAATTACTTTGCCAACCACTATTAATCACTTATCCGACCTCTAAAAATGACATTGCCCAACAATTGTAATGACTTTGCCCAACAATTGAAATGACTTTGCCCACCACTGTTAATCACTTATCCGACCTCTAAAATGACTTTGCCCAACAATTGTAATTACTTTGCCCAACAATTGTAATGACTTTGCCCAACAATTGAAATGACTTTGCCCACCACTGTTAATCACTTATCCGACCTCTAAAAATGACTTTGCCCAACAATTAAAATGACTTTACCAACCACTGTTAATCACTTATCCGACCTCTAAAAATGACTTTGCCCAACAATTGTGATGACTTTGCCTAACAATTGTAATGACTTTGCCCAACAAATGAAATGACTTTGCCCACCACTGTTAATCACTTATCCGACCTCTAAAAATGTCTTTGCCCAACAATTGAAATGACTTTACCAACCACTGTAAATCACTTATCCGACCTCTAAAAATGACTTTGCCCAACAATTGTGATGACATTGCCCAACAATTGTAATGACTTTGCCCAACAATTGTAATTACTTTGCTCAACAATTGTGATGACTTTTCCCACCACTGTTAATCACTTATACTACCTCTAAAAATGACTTTTCCCAACAATTGTAATGACTTTGCCCACCACTGTTAATCACTTATCCGACCTCTAAAAATCACTTTGCCCAACAATTGTAATGACTTTGCCCACCACTGTTAATCACTTATCCGGCCTCTAAAAATGACTTTGCGCAACAATTGTGATGACTTTGCCCAACAATTGTAATGACTTTGCCCAACAATTGAAATGACTTTGCCCACCACTGTTAATCACTTATCCGACCTCTAAAAATGTCTTTGCCAAACAATTGTAATGACTTTGCCAACCACTGTTAATCATTTAACCGAACTCTAAAAATGACTTTGCCCGAAAATTGTAGTTACTTCAGCCAAATACTTGTAATGACTTTTCCCACCACTGTTAATCACTTATCCGACCTCTAAAAATGACTTTGCCCAACAATTGTAATGACTTTGTCAACCACTGTTAATCACTTATCCGACCACTAAAAATGGCTTTGCCTAACAATTGAAATGACTTTGCCAACCACTATTAATCACTTATCCGACCTCTAAAAATGACTTTGCCCAACAATTGTAATTACTTTGCCAACCACTATTAATCACTTATCCGACCTCTAAAAATGACATTGCCCAACAATTGTAATGACTTTGCCCAACAATTGAAATGACTTTGCCCACCACTGTTAATCACTTATCCGACCTCTAAAATGACTTTGCCCAACAATTGTAATTACTTTGCCAACCACTGTTAATAACTTATACGACCTCCATAAATGACTTTGCTCAACAATTGTGATGACTTTTCCCACCACTGTTAATCACTTATCCTACCTCTAAAAATGACTTTTCCCAACAATTGTAATGACTTTGCCCACCACTGTTAATCACTTATCCGACCTCTAAAAATCACTTTGCCCAACAATTGTAATGACTTTGCCCACCACTGTTAATCACTTATCCGGCCTCTAAAAATGACTTTGCGCAACAATTGTGATGACTTTGCCCAACAATTGTAATGACTTTGCCCAACAATTGAAATGACTTTGCCCACCACTGTTAATCACTTATCCGACCTCTAAAAATGTCTTTGCCAAACAATTGTAATGACTTTGCCAACCACTGTTAATCATTTAACCGAACTCTAAAAATGACTTTGCCCAAAAATTGTAGTTACTTCAGCCAAATACTTGTAATGACTTTTCCCACCACTGTTAATCACTTATCCGACCTCTAAAAATGACTTTGCCCAACAATTGTAATGACTTTGTCAACCACTGTTAATCACTTATCCGACCACTAAAAATGGCTTTGCCTAACAATTGAAATGACTTTGCCAACCACTATTAATCACTTATCCGACCTCTAAAAATGACTTTGCCCAACAATTGTAATGACTTTGCCAACCACTATTAATCACTTATCCGACCTCTAAAAATGACATTGCCCAACAATTGTAATGACTTTGCCCAACAATTGAAATGACTTTGCCCACCACTGTTAATCACTTATCCGACCTCTAAAATGACTTTGCCCAACAATTGTAATTACTTTGCCAACCACTGTTAATAACTTATACGACCTCCATAAATGACTTTGCTCAACAATTGTGATGACTTTTCCCACCACTGTTAATCACTTATCCGACCTCTAAAAATGACTTTTCCCAACAATTGTAATGACTTTGCCCACCACTGTTAATCACTTATCCGACCTCTAAAAATCACTTTGCCCAACAATTGTAATGACTTTGCCCACCACTGGTAATCACTTATCCGGCAGCTAAAAATGACTTTGCTTAACAATTGTGATGACTTTGCCCAACAATTGTAATGACTTTGCCCAACAATTGAAATGACATTGTCTACCACTGTTAATCACTTATCCGACCTCTAAAATGACTTTGCCCAACAATTGAAATTACTTCAGCCAACCACTGGTAATGAATTTTCCCACCACTGTTAATCACTAATCTGACTTCTAAAAATGTTTTTGCCTAACAATTGTAATGACCTGGCCAACCTCTGTTTATCACTTATCCGACCTCTCAAAATGTCTTTGCCCAACAATTGTAATGACTATACCAACCACTGTTAATCACTTATCCGGCCTCTTAAAATGACTTTGCCCAACAATTGTAATTACTTTGCCAAACACTTTTAATCACTTATCCGACCCCTAAAAATTTCTTTGCCCAACAATTGTAATGACTTTACCAACCACTGTTAATGACTTATACGACCTCCAAAAATGACTTTGCTCAACAATTGTGATCACTTTTCTAACCTCTGTTAATCATTTAACCGACCTCTAAAAATGACTTTGCCCAAAAATTGTATTTACTTCAGCCAACCACTGGTAATGACTTTTCCCACCACTGTTAATCACTTATCCGACCTCTAAAAATGACTTTGCCCAACAATTGTAATTTCTTTGCCAACCTCTGTTAATAACTTATCCGACCTCTAAAAATGTCTTTGCCCAAAAATTGAAATGACTTTACCAACCACTGTTAATCACTTATCCGACCTCTAAAAATGACTTTGCCCAACAATTGTGATGACTTGCCTTACAATTGTAATGACTTTGCCCCACAATTGAAATGACTTTGCCCACCACTGTTAATCACTTATCCGACCTCTAAAATGACATTGCCCAACAATTGTAATTACTTTGCCAACCACTATTAATCACTTATCCGACCTCTAAAAATGTCTTTGCCCAACAATTGAAATGACTTTGCCAACCACTGTTAATGACTTATACGACCTCCATATATGACTTTGCTCAACAATTGTGATGACTTTTCCCACCACTGTAAATCACTTATCCGACCTCTAAAAATTACTTTTCCGAACAATTGTAATGACTTTGCCGACCACTGTTAATCACTTATCCGACCTCTAAAAATCACTTTGCCCAACAATTGTAATGTATTTGCCCAACAATTGTAATGACTTTGCCCAACAATTGAAATGACTTTGTCTACCACTGTTAATCACTTATCCGACCTTTAAAATGACTTTGCCCAACAATTGTAATTACTTCAGCCAACCACTTGTAATGACTTTTCCCACCACTGTTAATCACTTATCTGACCTCTAAAAATGTCTTTGCCTAACAATTGAAATGACTTTGCCAACCACTGTTAATCACTTATCCTACCTCTAAAAATGACTTTGCCCAACAATTGTAATTTCTTTGCCAACCTCTGTTAATCACTTATCCGACCTCTAAAAATGTCTTTGCCCAACAATTGAAATGACTTTACCAACCACTGTTAATCACTTATCCGACCTCTATAAATGACTTTGCCCAACAATTGTGATGACTTGCCTTACAATTGTAATGACTTTGCCCCACAATTGAAATGACTTTGCCCACCACTGTTAATCACTTATCCGACCTCTAAAATGACTTTGCCCAACAATTGTAATTACTTTGCCAACCACTATTAATCACTTATCCGACCTCTAAAAATGTCTTTGCCCAACAATTGAAATGACTTTGCCAACCACTGTTAATGACTTAAACGACCTCCATAAATGACTTTGCTCAACAATTTTGATGACTTTTCCCACCACTGTTAATCACTTATCCGACCTCTAAAAATCACTTTGCCCAACAATTGTAATGTATTTGCCCAACAATTGTAATGACTTTGTTTACCACTGTAAATCACTTATCCGACCTTTAAAATGACTTTGCCCAACAATTGTAATTACTTTGCCAACCACTATTAATCACTTATCCGACCCTTAAAAATGTCTTTGCCCAACAATTGTAATGACTTTGTCAACCACTGTTTATCACTTATCCGACCTCTCAAAATGTCTTTGCCCAACAATTGTAATGACTATACCAACCACTGTTAATCACTTATCCGGCCTCTAAAAATGACTTTGCCCAACAATTGTAATTACTTTGCCAACCACTATTAATCACTTATCCGACCCTTAAAAATGTCTTTGCCCAACAATTGTAATGACTTTGCCAACCACTGTTAATGACTTATACGACCTCCAAAAATGACTTTGCTCAACAATTGTGATGACTTTTCTAACCACTGTTAATCATTTAACCGACCTCTAAAAATTTCTTTGCCCAAAAATTGTATTTACTTCAGCCAACCACTGGTAATGACTTTTCCCACCACTGTTAATCACTTATCCGACCTCTAAAAATGACTTTTCCTAACAATTGTAATGACTTAGCCCACCACTGTTAATCACTTATCCGACCTCTAAATATTACTTTGCCCAACAATTGTAATGACTTTGCCAAACATTGTTAATCACTTATCCGACCTCTAAAAATCACTTTGCACAACAAATGAAATGACTTTGCCCACCACTGTTAATCACTTATCCGACCTCTAAAAATTACTTTGCCCAATAATTGTAATGACTTTGCAAACCACTATTAATCACTTATCCGACCTCTAAAAATGACATTGCCCAACAATTGTAATGACTTTGCCCAACAATTGTAATTACTTTGCTCAACAATTGTGATGACTTTTCCCACCACTGTTAATCACTTATCCTACCTCTAAAAATGACTTTTCCCAAGAATTGTAATGACTTTGCCCACCAATGTTAATCACTTATCCGGCCTCTAAAAATGACTTTGCCCAACAATTGTAATGACTTTGCCCAACAATTGAAATGACTTTGCCCACCACTGTTAATCACTTATCCGACCTCTAAATATTACTTTGCCCAACAATTGTAATTTCTTTGCCAACCTCTGTTAATCACTTATCCGACCTCTAAAAATGTCTTTGCCCAACAATTGAAATGACTTTACCAACCACTGTTAATCACTTATCCGACCTCTATAAATGACTTTGCCCAACAATTGTGATGACTTGCCTTACAATTGTAATGACTTTGCCCCACAATTGAAATGACTTTGCCCACCACTGTTAATCACTTATCCGACCTCTAAAAATCACTTTGCACAACAAATGAAATGACTTTGCCCACCACTGTTAATCACTTATCCGACCTCTAAAAATTACTTTGCCCAACAATTGTAATGACTTTGCCCAACAATTGTAATTACTTTGCTCAACAATTGTGATGACTTTTCCCACCACTGTTAATCACTTATCCTACCTCTAAAAATGACTTTTCCCAACAATTGTAATGACTTTGCCCACCACTGTTAATCACTTATCCGACCTCTAAAAATCACTTTGCCCAACAATTGTAATGACTTTGCCCACCAATGTTAATCACTTATCCGGCCTCTAAAAATGACTTTGCGCAACAATTGTGATGACTTTGCCCAACAATTGTAATGACTTTGCCCAACAATTGAAATGAATTTGCCCACAACTGTTAATCACATATCCGACCCCTAAAAACTACTTTGCCCAACAATTGTAATGACTTTGCCAACCACTGTTAATCATTTAACCGACCTCTAAAAATGTCTTTGCCCAACAATTGTAATGAATATACCAACCACTGTTAATCACTTATCCGGCCTCTTAAAATGACTTTGCCCAAAAATTGTAATTACTTTGCCAACCACTGTTTATCACTTATCCGACCTCTCAAAATGTCTTTGCCCAACAATTGTAATGACTTTGCGCAAC
The DNA here is from genome assembly GCA_025491095.1 of Brachionus asplanchnoidis. Classification (NCBI taxonomy): domain Eukaryota; kingdom Metazoa; phylum Rotifera; class Eurotatoria; order Ploima; family Brachionidae; genus Brachionus; species Brachionus asplanchnoidis. The sequence continues at coordinate 176,517 of JAILYF010000113.1, read as the reverse complement.
AATTGTGATGACCTTGCCCAACAATTGTAATGACTTTGCCCAACAATTGAAATGACTTTGCCCACCACTGTCAATCACTTATCCGACCTCTATAAATGACTTTGCCCAACAATTGTGATGACTTGCCTTACAATTGTAATGACTTTGCCCTACAATTGAAATGACTTTGCCCACCACTGTTAATCACTTATCCGACCTCTAAAAATCACTTTGCACAACAAATGAAATGACTTTGCCCACCACTGTTAATCACTTATCCGACCTTTAAAATTACTTTGCCCAACAATTGTAATGACTTTGCCCAACAATTGTAATTACTTTGCTCAACAATTGTGATGACTTTTCCCACCACTGTTAATCACTTATCCTACCTCTAAAAATGACTTTTCCCAACAATTGTAATGACTTTGCCCACCACTGTTAATCACTTATCCGACCTCTAAAAATCACTTTGCCCAACAATTGTAATGACTTTGCCCACCAATGTTAATCACTTATCCGGCCTCTAAAAATGACTTTGCCCAACAATTGTAATGACTTTGCCCAACAATTGTAATTACTTTGCTCAACAATTGTGATGACTTTTCCCACCACTGTTAATCACTTATCCGACCTCTAAAATGACTTTGCCCAACAATTGTAATTACTTCAGCCAACCACTGGTAATGACTTTTCCCACCACTGATAATCACTTATCTGACCTCTAAAAATGTCTTTGCCTAACAATTGTAATGACTTAGCCCACCACTGTTAATCACATATCCGACCCCTAAAAACTACTTTGCCCAACAATTGTAATGACTTTGCCAACCACTGTTAATCATTTAACCGACCTCTAAAAATGTCTTTGCCCAACAATTGTAATGAATATACCAACCACTGTTAATCACTTATCCGGCCTCTTAAAATGACTTTGCCCAACAATTGTAATTACTTTGCCAACCACTGTTAATCACTTATCCGAGCTCTAAAAATGTCTTTGCCCAACAATTGTAATGACTTTGCGCAACAATTGTGATGACCTTGCCCAACAATTGTAATGACTTTGCCCAACAATTGAAATGACTTTGCCCACCACTGTTAATCACTTATCCGACCTCTAAAATGACTTTGCCCAACAATTGTAATTACTTCAGCCAACCACTGGTAATGACTTTTCCCACCACTGATAATCACTTATCTGACCTCTAAAAATGTCTTTGCCTAACAATTGTAATGACTTAGCCCACCACTGTTAATCACATATCCGACCCCTAAAAACTACTTTGCCCAACAACTGTAATGACTTTGCCAACCACTGTTAATCATTTAACCGACCTCTAAAAATGTCTTTGCCCAACAATTGTAATGAATATACCAACCACTGTTAATCACTTATCCGGCCTCTTAAAATGATTTTGCCCAACAATTGTAATTACTTTGCCAACCACTGTTAATCACTTATCCGACCTCTAAAATGACTTTGCCCAACAATTGTAATTACTTCAGCCAACCACTGGTAATGACTTTGCCAACCACTGTTAATCACTTATCCGACCTCTAAAATGACTTTGCCCAACAATTGTAATTACTTCAGCCAACCACTGTTAATCACTTATCCGACCTCTAAAAATGTCTTTGCCCAACAATTGAAATGACTTTGCCAACCACTGGTAATGACTTTGCCCACCACTGTTAATCACTTATCCGACCTCTAAAAATCACTTTGCCCAACAATTGAAATGACTTTGCCCACCACTGTTAATCACTTATCCGACCTCTAAAATGACTTTGCCCAACAATTGTAATTACTTCAGCCAACCACTGGTAATGACTTTGCCAAACATTGTTAATCACTTATCCGACCTCTAAAAATCACTTTGCACAACAAATGAAATGACTTTGCCCACCACTGTTAATCACTTATCCGACCTCTAAAAATTACTTCAGCCAACCACTGGTAATGACTTTTCCCACCACTGATAATCACTTATCTGACCTCTAAAAATGTCTTTGCATAACAATTGTAATGACTTAGCCCACCACTGTTAATCACATATCCGACCCCTAAAAACTACTTTGCCCAACAACTGTAATGACTTTGCCAACCACTGTTAATCATTTAACCGACCTCTAAAAATGTCTTTGCCCAACAATTGTAATTACTTCAGCCAACCACTGGTAATGACTTTGTCAACCACTGTTAATCACTTATCCGACCTCTAAAATGACTTTGCCCAACAATTGTAATTACTTCAGCCAACCACTGTTAATCACTTATCCGACCTCTAAAAATGTCTTTGCCCAACAATTGAAATGACTTTGCCAACCACTGGTAATGACTTTGCCCACCACTGTTAATCACTTATCCCACCTCTAAAAATGACATTGCCCAACAATTGTAATGACTTTGCCCAACAATTGTAATGACTTTGCCCACCACTGTTAATCACTTATCCTACCTCTAAAAATGACTTTTCCCAACAATTGAAATGACTTTGCCCACCACTGTTAATCACTTATCCGACCTCTAAAAATCACTTTGCCCAACAATTGAAATGACTTTGCCCACCACTGTTAATCACTTATCCGACCTCTAAAATGACTTTGCCCAACAATTGTAATTACTTCAGCCAACCACTGGTAATGACTTTGCCAAACATTGTTAATCACTTATCCGACCTCTAAAAATCACTTTGCACAACAAATGAAATGACTTTGCCCACCACTGTTAATCACTTATCCGACCTCTAAAAATTACTTCAGCCAACCACTGGTAATGACTTTTCCCACCACTGATAATCACTTATCTGACCTCTAAAAATGTCTTTGCATAACAATTGTAATGACTTAGCCCACCACTGTTAATCACATATCCGACCCCTAAAAACTACTTTGCCCAACAACTGTAATGACTTTGCCAACCACTGTTAATCATTTAACCGACCTCTAAAAATGTCTTTGCCCAACAATTGTAATGAATATACCAACCACTGTTAATCACTTATCCGGCCTCTTAAAATGATTTTGCCCAACAATTGTAATTACTTTGCCAACCACTGTTAATCACTTATCCGACCTCTAAAATGACTTTGCCCAACAATTGTAATTACTTCAGCCAACCACTGGTAATGACTTTGCCAACCACTGTTAATCACTTATCCGACCTCTAAAATGACTTTGCCCAACAATTGTAATAACTTCAGCCAACCACTGTTAATCACTTATCCGACCTCTAAAAATGTCTTTGCCCAACAATTGAAATGACTTTGCCAACCACTGGTAATGACTTTGCCCACCACTGTTAATCACTTATCCCACCTCTAAAAATGACATTGCCCAACAATTGTAATGACATTGCCCAACAATTGTAATGTCTTTGCCCAACAATTGAAATGACTTTGCCAACCACTGGTAATGACTTTGCCCACCACTGTTAATCACTTATCCCACCTCTAAAAATGACATTGCCCAACAATTGTAATGACTTTGCCCAACAATTGTAATGACTTTGCCCACCACTGTTAATCACTTATCCTACCTCTAAAAATGACTTTTCCCAACAATTGTAATGACTTTGCCCACCACTGTTAATCACTTATCCGACCTCTAAAAATCACTTTGCCCAACAATTGAAATGACTTTGCCCACCACTGTTAATCACTTATCCGACCTCTAAAATGACTTTGCCCAACAATTGTAATTACTTCAGCCAACCACTGGTAATGACTTTGCCAAACATTGTTAATCACTTATCCGACCTCTAAAAATCACTTTGCACAACAAATGAAATGACTTTGCCCACCACTGTTAATCACTTATCCGACCTCTAAAAATTACTTTACCCAACAATTGTAATGACTTTGCCAACCACTGTTAATCACTTATCCTACCTCTAAAAATGACTTTGCCCAACAATTGTAATGAATATACCAACCACTGTTAATCACTTATCCGGCCTCTTAAAATGACTTTGCCCAACAATTGTAATGACTTTGCCCAACAATTGTAATTACTTCAGCCAACCACTATTAATGACTTTTCCCACCACTGTTAATCACTAATCTGACCTCTAAAAATGTCTTTGCCTAACAATTGTAATTACTTTGCCAACCACTGTTAATCACTTATCCTACCTCTAAAAATGACTTTGCCCAACAATTGTAATGAATATACCAACCACTGTTAATCACTTATCCGAGCTCTAAAAATGTCTTTGCCCAACAATTGTAATGACTTTGCCCAACAATTGTAATTACTTCAGCAAACCACTATTAATGACTTTTCCCACCACTGTTAATCACTAATCTGACCTCTAAAAATGTCTTTGCCTAACAATTGTAATTACTTTGCCAACCACTGTTAATCACTTATCCGACCTCTAAAAATGTCTTTGCCCAACAATTGAAATGACTTTGCCAACCACTGGTAATGACTTTGCCCACCACTGTTAATCACTTATCCCACCTCTAAAAATGACATTGCCCAACAATTGTAATGACTTTGCCCAACAATTGTAATGACTTTGCCCACCACTGTTAATCACTTATCCGACCTCTAAAATGACTTTGCCCACCACTGTTAATCACTTATCCCACCTCTAAAAATGACATTGCCCAACAATTGTAATGACTTTGCCCAACAATTGTAATGACTTTGCCCACCACTGTTAATCACTTATCCTACCTCTAAAAATGACTTTTCCCAACAATTGTAATGACTTTGCCCACCACTGTTAATCACTTATCCGACCAATAAAAATCACTTTGCCCAACAATTGAAATGACTTTGCCCACCACTGTTAATCACTTATCCGACCTCTAAAATGACTTTGCCCAACAATTGTAATTACTTCAGCCAACCACTGGTAATGACTTTTCCCACCACTGATAATCACTTATCTGACCTCTAAAAATGTCTTTGCCTAACAATTGTAATGACTTAGCCCACCACTGTTAATCACATATCCGACCCCTAAAAACTACTTTGCCCAACAATTGTAATGACTTTGCCAACCACTGTTAATCATTTAACCGACCTCTAAAAATGTCTTTGCCCAACAATTGTAATGAATATACCAACCACTGTTAATCACTTATCCGGCCTCTTAAAATGACTTTGCCCAACAATTGTAATTACTTTGCCAACCACTGTTAATCACTTATCCGAGCTCTAAAAATGTCTTTGCCCAACAATTGTAATGACTTTGCCCAACAATTGTAATTACTTCAGCCAACCACTATTAATGACTTTTCCCACCACTGTTAATCACTAATCTGACCTCTAAAAATGTCTTTGCCTAACAATTGTAATTACTTTGCCAACCACTGTTAATGACTTTGCCCACCACTGTTAATCACTTATCCCACCTCTAAAAATGACATTGCCCAACAATTGTAATGACTTTGCCCAACAATTGTAATTACTTTGCCCAACAACTGTAATGACTTTGCCAACCACTGATAATCACTTATCTGACCTCTAAAAATGTCTTTGCCTAACAATTGAAATGACTTAGCCCACCACTGTTAATCACATATCCGACCCCTAAAAACTACTTTGCCCAACAATTGTAATGACTTTGCCAACCACTGTTAATCACTTATCCGGCCACTAAAAATGACTTTGCGCAACAATTGTGATGAATTTGCCTAACAATTGTAATGACTTTGCCCAACAATTGAAATGAATTGGCCCACCACTGTTAATCACTTATCCGACCTCTAAAATGACTTTGCCCAACAATTGTGATTACTTCAGCCAACCACTATTAATGACTTTTCCCACCACTGTTAATCACTAATCTGACCTCTAAAAATGTCTTTGCCTAACAATTGAAATGACTTTGCCAACCACTGTTAATCACTTATCCGACCACTAAAAATGACTTTGCCTTACAATTTTAATGACTTTGCCAACCACTGTTTATCACTTATCCGACCTCTCAAAATGTCTTTGCCCAACAATTGTAATGAATATACCAACCACTGTTAATCACTTATCCGGCCTCTTAAAATGACTTTGCCCAACAATTGTAATTACTTTGCCAACCACTGTTAATCACTTATCCGAGCTCTAAAAATGTCTTTGCCCAACAATTGTAATGACTTTGCCCAACAATTGTAATTACTTCAGCCAACCACTATTAATGACTTTTCCCACCACTGTTAATCACTAATCTGACCTCTAAAAATGTCTTTGCCTAACAATTGTAATTACTTTGCCAACCACTGTTAATCACTTATCCGACCTCTAAAAATGTCTTTGCCCAACAATTGAAATTACTTTGCCAACCACTGGTAATGACTTTGCCCACCACTGTTAATCACTTATCCCACCTCTAAAAATGACATTGCCCAACAATTGTAATGACTTTGCCCAACAATTGTAATTACTTTGCCCAACAACTGTAATGACTTTGCCAACCACTGTTAATCACTTATCCTACCTCTAAAAATGACTTTGCCCAACAATTGTAATTACTTTGCCAACCACTGTTAATCACTTTTCCGACCTCTAAAATTCACTTTGCCCAACAATTGTAATGACTTTGCCCACCACTGTTAATCACTTATCCGGCCACTAAAAATGACTTTGCGCAACAATTGTGATGAATTTGCCTAACAATTGTAATGACTTTGCCCAACAATTGAAATGATTTTGCCCACCACTGTTAATCACTTATCCGACCTCTAAAATGACTTTGCCCAACAATTGTGATTACTTCAGCCAACCACTATTAATGACTTTTCCCACCACTGTTAATCACTAATCTGACCTCTAAAAATGTCTTTGCCTAACAATTGTAATGACTTTGCCAACCACTGTTAATCACTTATCCGACCACTAAAAATGACTTTGCCTAACAATTTTAATGACTTTGCCAACCACTGTTTATCACTTATCCGACCTCTCAAAATGTCTTTGCCCAACAATTGTAATGACTATACCAACCACTGTTAATCACTTAACCGGCCTCTAAAAATGACTTTGCCCAACAATTGTAATTACTTTGCCAACCACTGTTAATGACTTATACGACCTCCAAAAATAACTTTGCTCAACAATTGTGATGACTTTTCTAACCACTGATAATCATTTATCCGACCTCTAAAAATGACTTTGCCCAAAAATTGTATTTACTTCAGCCAACTACTGGTAATGACTTTTCTCACCACTGTTAATCACTTATCCGACCTCTAAAAATGTCTTTGCCCAACAATTGTAATGACTTTGCCAACCACTGTTAATCACTTATCCGACCTCTAAAAATGTCTTTGCCCAACAATTGTAATGACTTAGCCAACCACTGTTAATCACTTATTCGACCACTAAAAATGACATTGCCCAACAATTGTTATTACTTTGCCCAACAATTGTAATGAATTTGCCAACCACTGTTAATCACTTATCCTACCTCTAAAAATCACTTTGCACAACAAATGAAATGACTTTGCCCACCACTGTTAATCACTTATCCGACCTCTAAAAATTACTTTGCCCAACAATTGTAATGACTTTGCCAACCACTGTTAATCACTTATCCTACCTCTAAAAATGACTTTGCCCAACAATTGTAATTTCTTTGCCAACCTCTGTTAATCACTTATCCGACCTCTAAAAATGTCTTTGCCCAACAATTGAAATGACTTTACCAACCACTGTTAATCACTTATCCGACCTCTATAAATGACTTTGCCCAACAATTGTGATGACTTGCCTTACAATTGTAATGACTTTGCCCCACAATTGAAATGACTTTGCCCACCACTGTTAATCACTTATCCGACCTCTAAAAATCACTTTGCACAACAAATGAAATGACTTTGCCCACCACTGTTAATCACTTATCCGACCTCTAAAAATTACTTTGCCCAACAATTGTAATGACTTTGCCCAACAATTGTAATTACTTTGCTCAACAATTGTGATGACTTTTCCCACCACTGTTAATCACTTATCCTACCTCTAAAAATGACTTTTCCCAACAATTGTAATGACTTTGCCCACCACTGTTAATCACTTATCCGACCTCTAAAAATCACTTTGCCCAACAATTGTAATGACTTTGCCCACCAATGTTAATCACTTATCCGACCTCTAAAAATGTCTTTGCCTAACAATTGTAATGACTTAGCCCACAACTGTTAATCACATATCCGACCCCTAAAAACTACTTTGCCCAACAATTGTAATGAATATACCAACCACTGTTAATCACTTATCCGGCCTCTTAAAATGACTTTGCCCAACAATTGTAATTACTTTGCCAACCACTGTTAATCACTTATCCGAGCTCTAAAAATGTCTTTGCCCAACAATTGTAATGACTTTGCGCAACAATTGTGATGACCTTGCCCAACAGGTGTAATGACTTTGCCCAACAATTGAAATGACTTTGCCCACCACTGTTAATCACTTATCCGACCTCTATAAATGACTTTGCCCAACAATTGTGATGACTTGCCTTACAATTGTAATGACTTTGCCCCACAATTGAAATGACTTTGCCCACCACTGTTAATCACTTATCCGACCTCTATAAATGACTTTGCGCAACAATTGTGATGACCTTGCCCAACAATTGTAATGACTTTGCCCAACAATTGAAATGACTTTGCCCACCACTGTTAATCACTTATCCGACCTCTAAAAATCACTTTGCACAACAAATGAAATGACTTTGCCCACCACTGTTAATCACTTATCCGACCTCTAAAAATTACTTTGCCCAACAATTGTAATGACTTTGCCCAACAATTGTAATTACTTTGCTCAACAATTGTGATGACTTTTCCCACCACTGTTAATCACTTATCCTACCTCTAAAAATGACTTTTCCCAACAATTGTAATGACTTTGCCCACCACTGTTAATCACTTATCCGACCTCTAAAAATCACTTTGCCCAACAATTGTAATGACTTTGCCCACCAATGTTAATCACTTATCCGGCCTCTAAAAATGACTTTGCCCAACAATTGTAATGACTTTGCCCAACAATTGTAATTACTTTGCTCAACAATTGTGATGACTTTTCCCACCACTGTTAATCACTTATCCGACCTCTAAAATGACTTTGCCCAACAATTGTAATTACTTCAGCCAACCACTGGTAATGACTTTTCCCACCACTGATAATCACTTATCTGACCTCTAAAAATGTCTTTGCCTTACAATTGTAATGACTTAGCCCACCACTGTTAATCACATATCCGACCCCTAAAAACTACTTTGCCCAACAATTGTAATGACTTTGCCAACCACTGTTAATCATTTAACCGACCTCTAAAAATGTCTTTGCCCCACAATTGAAATGACTTTGCCCACCACTGTTAATCACTTATCCGACCTCTATAAATGACTTTGCGCAACAATTGTGATGACCTTGCCCAACAATTGTAATGACTTTGCCCAACAATTGAAATGACTTTGCCCACCACTGTTAATCACTTATCCGACCTCTAAAAATCACTTTGCACAACAAATGAAATGACTTTGCCCACCACTGTTAATCACTTATCCGACCTCTAAAAATTACTTTGCCCAACAATTGTAATGACTTTGCCCAACAATTGTAATTACTTTGCTCAACAATTGTGATGACTTTTCCCACCACTGTTAATCACTTATCCTACCTCTAAAAATGACTTTTCCCAACAATTGTAATGACTTTGCCCACCACTGTTAATCACTTATCCGACCTCTAAAAATCACTTTGCCCAACAATTGTAATGACTTTGCCCACCAATGTTAATCACTTATCCGGCCTCTAAAAATGACTTTGCCCAACAATTGTAATGACTTTGCCCAACAATTGTAATTACTTTGCTCAACAATTGTGATGACTTTTCCCACCACTGTTAATCACTTATCCGACCTCTAAAATGACTTTGCCCAACAATTGTAATTACTTCAGCCAACCACTGGTAATGACTTTTCCCACCACTGATAATCACTTATCTGACCTCTAAAAATGTCTTTGCCTTACAATTGTAATGACTTAGCCCACCACTGTTAATCACATATCCGACCCCTAAAAACTACTTTGCCCAACAATTGTAATGACTTTGCCAACCACTGTTAATCATTTAACCGACCTCTAAAAATGTCTTTGCCCAACAATTGTAATGAATATACCGACCACTGTTAATCACTTATCCGGCCTCTTAAAATGACTTTGCCCAACAATTGTAATTACTTTGCCAACCACTGTTAATCACTTATCCGAGCTCTAAAAATGTCTTTGCCCAACAATTGTAATGACTTTGCGCAACAATTGTGATGACCTTGCCCAACAATTGTAATTACTTTGCCCAACAATTGAAATGACTTTGCCCACCACTGTTAATCACTTATCCGACCTCTAAAATGACTTTGCCCAACAATTGTAATTACTTCAGCCAACCACTGGTAATGACTTTTCCCACCACTGATAATCACTTATCTGACCTCTAAAAATGTCTTTGCCTAACAATTGTAATGACTTAGCCCACCACTGTTAATCACATATCCGACTCCTAAAAACTACTTTGCCCAACAACTGTAATGACTTTGCCAACCACTGTTAATCATTTAACCGACCTCTAAAAATGTCTTTGCCCAACAATTGTAATGAATATACCAACCACTGTTAATCACTTATCCGGCCTCTTAAAATGACTTTGCCCAACAATTGTAATTACTTTGCCAACCACTGTTAATCACTTATCCGACCTCTAAAAATGACATTGCCCAACAATTGTAATTACTTCAGCCAACCACTGGTAATGACTTTGCCAACCACTGTTAATCACTTATCCGACCTCTAAAATGACTTTGCCCAACAATTGTACTTACTTCAGCCAACCACTGTTAATCACTTATCCGACCTCTAAAAATGTCTTTGCCCAACAATTGAAATGACTTTGCCAACCACTGGTAATGACTTTGCCCACCACTGTTAATCACTTTTCCCACCTCTAAAAATGACATTGCGCAACAATTGTAATGACATTGCCCAACAATTGTAATGTCTTTGCCCAACAATTGAAATGACTTTGCCAACCACTGGTAATGACTTTGCCCACCACTGTTAATCACTTATCCCACCTCTAAAAATGACATTGCCCAACAATTGTAATGACTTTGCCCAACAATTGTAATGACTTTGCCCACCACTGTTAATCACTTATCCTACCTCTAAAAATGACTTTTCCCAACAATTGTAAAGACTTTGCCCACCACTGTTAATCACTTATCCGACCTCTAAAAATCACTTTGCCCAACAATTGAAATGACTTTGCCCACCACTGTTAATCACTTATCCGACCTCTAAAATGACTTTGCCCAACAATTGTAATTACTTCAGCCAACCACTGGTAATGACTTTTCCCACCACTGATAATCACTTATCTGACCTCTAAAAATGTCTTTGCCTAACAATTGTAATGACTTAGCCCACCACTGTTAATCACATATCCGACCCCTAAAAACTACTTTGCCTAACAATTGTAATGACTTTGCCAACCACTGTTAATCATTTAACCGACCTCTAAAAATGTCTTTGCCCAACAATTGTAATGAATATACCAACCACTGTTAATCACATATCCGACCCCTAAAAACTACTTTGCCCAACAATTGTAATGACTTTGCCAACCACTGTTAATCATTTAACCGACCTCTAAAAATGTCTTTGCCCAACAATTGTAATGAATATACCGACCACTGTTAATCACTTATCCGGCCTCTTAAAATGACTTTGCCCAACAATTGTAATTACTTTGCCAACCACTGTTAATCACTTATCCGAGCTCTAAAAATGTCTTTGCCCAACAATTGTAATGACTTTGCGCAACAATTGTGATGACCTTGCCCAACAATTGTAATTACTTTGCCCAACAATTGAAATGACTTTGCCCACCACTGTTAATCACTTATCCGACCTCTAAAATGACTTTGCCCAACAATTGTAATTACTTCAGCCAACCACTGGTAATGACTTTTCCCACCACTGATAATCACTTATCTGACCTCTAAAAATGTCTTTGCCTAACAATTGTAATGACTTAGCCCACCACTGTTAATCACATATCCGACTCCTAAAAACTACTTTGCCCAACAACTGTAATGACTTTGCCAACCACTGTTAATCACTTATCCGAGCTCTAAAAATGTCTTTGCCCAACAATTGTAATGACTTTGCCCAACAATTGTAATTACTTCAGCCAACCACTGGTAATGACTTTGCCAACCACTGTTAATCACTTATCCGACCTCTAAAATGACTTTGCCCAACAATTGTACTTACTTCAGCCAACCACTGTTAATCACTTATCCGACCTCTAAAAATGTCTTTGCCCAACAATTGAAATGACTTTGCCAACCACTGGTAATGACTTTGCCCACCACTGTTAATCACTTTTCCCACCTCTAAAAATGACATTGCGCAACAATTGTAATGACATTGCCCAACAATTGTAATGTCTTTGCCCAACAATTGAAATGACTTTGCCAACCACTGGTAATGACTTTGCCCACCACTGTTAATCACTTATCCCACCTCTAAAAATGACATTGCCCAACAATTGTAATGACTTTGCCCAACAATTGTAATGACTTTGCCCACCACTGTTAATCACTTATCCTACCTCTAAAAATGACTTTTCCCAACAATTGTAAAGACTTTGCCCACCACTGTTAATCACTTATCCGACCTCTAAAAATCACTTTGCCCAACAATTGAAATGACTTTGCCCACCACTGTTAATCACTTATCCGACCTCTAAAATGACTTTGCCCAACAATTGTAATTACTTCAGCCAACCACTGGTAATGACTTTTCCCACCACTGATAATCACTTATCTGACCTCTAAAAATGTCTTTGCCTAACAATTGTAATGACTTAGCCCACCACTGTTAATCACATATCCGACCCCTAAAAACTACTTTGCCTAACAATTGTAATGACTTTGCCAACCACTGTTAATCATTTAACCGACCTCTAAAAATGTCTTTGCCCAACAATTGTAATGAATATACCAACCACTGTTAATCACTTATCCGGCCTCTTAAAATGACTTTGCCCAACAATTGTAATTACTTTGCCCAACAATTGTAATTACTTCAGCCAACCACTATTAATGACTTTTCCCACCACTGTTAATCACTAATCTGACCTCTAAAAATGTCTTTGCCTAACAATTGTAATTACTTTGCCAACCACTGTTAATCACTTATCCGACCTCTAAAAATGTCTTTGCCCAACAATTGAAATGACTTTGCCAACCACTGGTAATGACTTTGCCCACCACTGTTAATCACTTATCCCACCTCTAAAAATGACATTGCCCAACAATTGTAATGACATTGCCCAACAATTGTAATGTCTTTGCCCAACAATTGAAATGACTTTGCCAACCACTGGTAATGACTTTGCCCACCACTGTTAATCACTTATCCCACCTCTAAAAATGACATTGCCCAACAATTGTAATGACTTTGCCCAACAATTGTAATGACTTTGCCCACCACTGTTAATCACTTATCCGACCTCTAAAATGACTTTGCCCAACAATTGTAATTACTTCAGCCAACCACTATTAATGACTTTTCCCACCACTGTTAATCACTAATCTGACCTCTAAAAATGTCTTTGCCTAACAATTGTAATTACTTTGCCAACCACTGTTAATCACTTATCCGACCTCTAAAAATGTCTTTGCCCAACAATTGAAATTACTTTGCCAACCACTGGTAATGACTTTGCCCACCACTGTTAATCACTTATCCCACCTCTAAAAATGACATTGCCCAACAATTGTAATGACTTTGCCCAACAATTGTAATTACTTTGCCCAACAACTGTAATGACTTTGCCAACCACTGTTAATCACTTATCCGGCCTCTTAAAATGACTTTGCCCAACAATTGTAATTACTTTGCCAACCACTGTTAATCACTTATCCGAGCTCTAAAAATGTCTTTGCCCAACAATTGTAATGACTTTGCCCACCACTGTTAATCACTTATCCGGCCACTAAAAATGACTTTGCGCAACAATTGTGATGAATTTGCCTAACAATTGTAATGACTTTGCCCAACAATTGAAATGACTTTGCCCACCACTGTTAATCACTTATCCGACCTCTAAAATGACTTTGCCCAACAATTGTGATTACTTCAGCCAACCACTATTAATGACTTTTCCCACCACTGTTAATCACTAATCTGGCCTCTAAAAATGTCTTTGCCTAACAATTGTAATGACTTTGCCAACCACTGTTAATCACTTATCCGACCACTAAAAATGACTTTGCCTAACAATTTTAATGACTTTGCCAACCACTGTTTATCACTTATCCGACCTCTCAAAATGTCTTTGCCCAACAATTGTAATGACTATACCAACCACTGTTAATCACTTATCCGGCCTCTAAAAATGACTTTGCCCAACAATTGTAATTACTTTGCCAACCACTGTTAATGACTTATACGACCTCCAAAAATAACTTTGCTCAACAATTGTGATGACTTTTCTAACCACTGATAATCATTTATCCGACCTCTAAAAATGACTTTGCCCAAAAATTGTATTTACTTCAGCCAACTACTGGTAATGACTTTTCTCACCACTGTTAATCACTTATCCGACCTCTAAAAATGTCTTTGCCCAACAATTGTAATGACTTTGCCAACCACTGTTAATCACTTATCCGACCTCTAAAAATGTCTTTGCCCAACAATTGTAATGACTTTGCCAACCACTGTTAATCACTTATTCGACCACTAAAAATGACATTGCCCAACAATTGTAATGACTTTGCCCAACAATTGTAATTACTTTGCCCAACAATTGTAATGAATTTGCCAACCACTGTTAATCACTTATCCTACCTCTAAAAATGACTTTGCCCAACAATTGTAACTATTTTGCCAACCTCTGTTAATCACTTATCCGACCTCCATAAATGACTTTGCTCAACAATTGTGATGACTTTTCCCACCACTGTTAATCACTTATCCGACCCCTAAAAATGTCTTTGCCCAACAATTGTAATGACTTTGCCAACCACTGCTAATGACTTATACGACCTCCGAAAATGACTTTGCTCAACAATTGTGATGACTTTTCTAACCACTGTTAATCATTTAACCGACCTATAAAAATGACTTTGCCCAAAAATTGTATTTACTTCAGCCAACCACTGGTAATGACTTTTCCCACCACTGTTAATCACTTATCCGACCTCTAAAAATGACTTTGCCCAACAATTGTAATTACTTTGCTAACCTCTGTTAATCACTTATCCGACCTCTAAAAATGTCTTTGCCAAACAATTGAAATGACTTTACCAACCACTGTTAATCACTTATTCGACCTCTAAAAATGACTTTGCCCAACAATTGTAATTACTTTGCCAACCACTGTTAATGACTTATTCGACCTCCAAAAATGACTTTGCTCAACAATTGTGATGACTTTTCTGTCCACTGTTAATCACTTATCCGACCTCTAAAAATGACTTTTCCCAACAATTGTAATGACTTAGCCCACCACTGTTAATCACTTATCCGACCTCTAAAAATTACTTTGCCCAACAATTGTAATGAATTTGCCAACCACTGTTAATCACTTATCCGACCTCTAAAAATGACATTGCCCAACAATTGTAATGACTTTGCCCAACAATTGTAATTACTTTGCCCAACAATTGTAATGACTTTGCCAACCACTGTTAGTCACTTATCCTACCTCTAAAAATGACTTTGCCCAACAATTGTAATTACTTTGCCAACCTCTGTTAATCACTTATCCGACCTCTAAAAATGTCTTTGCCCAACAATTGAAATGACTTTACCAACCACTGTTAATCACTTATCCGACCTATAAAAATGACTTTGCCCAACAATTGTGATGACTTTGCCTAACAATTGTAATGACTTTGCCCAACAATTGAAATGACTTTGCCCACCACTGTTAATCACTTATCCGACCTCTAAAATGACTTTGCCCGACAATTGTAATTACTTTGCCAACCACTATTTATCACTTATCCTACCTCTAAAAATGTCTTTGCCCAACAATTGTAATGACTTTGCCAACCACTGTTAATGACCTTTACGACCTCTAAAAATCACTTTGCTCAACAATTGTGATGACTTTTCCCACCACTGTTAATCACTTATCCGACCTTTAAAAATGATTTTTCACAACAATTGTAATGACTTTGCCCACCACTGTTAATCACTAATCCGACCTCTAAAAATTACTTTGCCCAACAATTGTAATGACTTTGCCAAACATTGTTAATCACTTATCCGACCTCTAAGAATAATGTTGCTCAACAATTGTGATGACTTTTCCCACCACTGTTAATCACTTATCCGACCTTTAAAAATGATTTTTCCCAACAATTGTAATGACTTTGCCCACCACTGTTAATCACTAATCCGACCTCTAAAAATTACTTTGCCCAACAATTGTAATGACTTTGCCAAACATTGTTAATCACTTATCCGACCTCTAAGAATAATGTTGCCCAACAATTGTGATGACTTTGCCCAACAATTGTAATGACTTTGCCAAACAATTGTAATGACTTTGCCCACCACTGTTAATCACTTATCCGACCTCATAAAATGTCTTTGCCCAACAATTGTAATGACTTTGCCAACCACTGTTAATCACTTATATGACCTCCAAAAATGACTTTGCTCAACAATTGTGATGACTTTTCTTACCACTGTTAATCATTTAACTGACCTCTAAAAATAAGTTTGCCCAAAAATTGTAGTTACTTCAGCCAACCACTGGTAATGACTTTTCCCACCACTTTTAATCACTTATCCGACCTCTAAAAATGACAATGCCCAACAATTGTAATGACTTTGCCAACCACTGTTAATCACTTATCCGACCTCTAAAAATGACTTTGCCTAACTATTGTAATGACTTTGCCAACCACTGTTTATCACTTATCCGACCTCTAAAAATGTCTTTGCCCAACAATTGTAATGACTATACCAACCACTGTTAATCACTTATCCGACCTCTAAAAATTACTTTGCCCAACAATTGTAATGACTTTGCCAAACATTGTTAATCACTTATCCGACCTCTAAAAATCACTCTGCCCAACAATTGTAATGACTTTGCCAACCATTGTTAATGACTTAGCCCACCACTGTTAATCACTTATCCGACCTCTAAAAATTACATTTCCCAACAATTGCAATGACTTTGCCCAACAATTGTAATGACTTTGCCCAACAATTGTAATGACTTTGCCCAACAATTGTGATGACTTTGCCAACCACTGTTAATAACTTATCCTGCATCTAAAAATGACTTTGCCCAACAATTGAAATGACTTTGCCAACCACTGGTAATGACTTTGCCCTCCTTTGTTAATCACTTATCCGACCTCTAAAAATGACATTGCCCAACAATTGTAATGACTTTGCCAACCACTGTTAATCACTTATCCGACCTCTAAAAATGACTTTGCCTAACTATTGTAATGACTTTGCAAACCACTGTTTATCACTTATCCGACCTCTAAAAATGTCTTTGCCCAACAATTGTAATGACTTTGCCAACCACTGTTAATCACTTATCCGACCTCTAAAAATTACTTTGCCCAACAATTGTAATGACTTTGCCAAACATTGTTAATCACTTATCCGACCTCTAAAAATCACTCTGCCCAACAATTGTAATGACTTTGCCAACCATTGTTAATGACTTAGCCCACCACTGTTAATCACTTATCCGACCTCTAAAAATTACATTTCCCAACAATTGCAATGACTTTGCCCAACAATTGTAATGACTTTGCCCAACAGTTGTAATGACTTTGCCAACCACTGTTAATAACTTATCCTGCATCTAAAAATGACTTTGCCCAACAATTGTAATTACCTTGCCAACCACTGGTAATGACTTTGCCCTCCTTTGTTAATCACTTATCCGACCTCTAAAAATGACATTGCCCAACAATTGTAATGACTTTGCTCAGCAATTGTAATGACTTTGCCCAATAATTGTAATGACTTTGCCCAACAATTGTAATGACTTTGCCAACCACTGTTAATCACTTATTCGACCTCTAAAAATGTCTTTGCCCAACAATAGTAATGACTTTGCCCAACAATTGTAATAACTTTGCCCAAAAATTGTAATGACTTTGCCAATCACTATTTATCACTTATCCCACCTTCTAAAAATGTCTTTGCCAAACAATTGAAATGACTTTGCCAACCACTGTTAATCACTTATTCGACCTATAAAAATGACTTTGGCCAACAATTGGAATGACTTTCGCCAACCACTGGCAATGACTTTGCCCACCACTGTTAATCACTTATCCGACCTCTAAAAATGACTTTGCCCAACAATTGTGATGACTTTTCCCAACAATTGTAATGACTTTGCCCAACAATTGTAATGACTTTGCCCACCACTGTTAATCACTTATCCGACCTCTAAAATGACTTTGCCAAACAACTGTAATTACTTTGCCAACCACTATTAATCACTTATCCGACCTCTAAAAATGACTTTGCCCAACAATTGTAATGACTTTGCCAACCACTGTTTATCACTTATCCAACCTCTAAAAATGTCTTTGCCCAACATTTGTAATGACTTTCCCAACCACTGTTAATCACTTATCCGACCTCTAAAAATTACTTTGCCCAACAATTGTAATGACTTTGCCAAACATTGTTAATCACTTATCCGACCTCTAAAAATCACTCTGCCCAACAATTGTAATGACTTTGCCAACCACTGTTAAAGACTTTGCCCACCACTGTTAATCACTTATCCGACCTCTAAAAATTACTTTGCCTAACAATTGTAATGACTTTGCCCAAAAATTGTAATGACTTTGCTGAACAATTGTAATGACTATGCCAACCACTGTTAATAACTTATCCTACCTCTAAAATTGACTTTGCCAAACAATTGTAATTACTTTGCCAACCACTGTTAATCACTTATCCGACCTCTAAAAATGTCTTTGCCAACCACTGTTAAAGACTTTGCCAACCACTGTTAAAGACTTTGCCCACCACTGTTAATCACTTATCCGACCTCTAAAAATTACTTTGCCCAACAATTGTAATGACTTAGCCCAAAAATTGTAATGACTTTGCTCAACAATTGTAATGACTATGCCAACCACTGTTAATAACTTATCCTACCTCTAAAATTGACTTTGCCCAACAATTGTAATTACTTTGCCAACCACTGTTAATCACTTATCCGACCTCTAAAAATGTCTTTGCCCAACAATTGAAATGACATTGCCAATCACTGGTAATGACTATGCCCTCCACTGTTAATCACTTATCCGACCTCTAAAAATGACATTGCCCAACAATTGTAATGACTTTGCTCAACAATTGTAATGACTTTATCCAATAATTGTAATGACTTTGCCCAACAATTGTAATGACTTTGCCCACCACTGTTAACAACTTATCCGACCTCTAAAAATGACTTTGCCCAACAATTGTAATTACTTTGCCAACCACTGTTAATCACTTATCCGACCTCTAAAAATGACATTGCCCAACAATTGTAATGACTTTGCCCAACAATTGTAATTACTTTGCTCAACAATTGTGATGACTTTTCCCACCACTGTTAATCACTTATCCTACCTCTAAAAATGACTTTTCCCAACAATTGTAATGACTTTGCCCACCACTGTTAATCACTTATCCGACCTCTAAAAATCACTTTGCCCAACAATTGTAATGACTTTGCCCACCAATGTTAATCACTTATCCGGCCTCTAAAAATGACTTTGCGCAACAATTGTGATGACTTTGCCCAACAATTGTAATGACTTTGCCCAACAATTGAAATGACTTTGCCAACCACTGTTAATCACTTATCCGACCTCTAAAAATGTCTTTGCCCAACAATTGAAATGACATTGCCAATCACTGGTAATGACTATGCCCTCCACTGTTAATCACTTATCCGACCTCTAAAAATGACATTGCCCAACAATTGTAATGACTTTGCTCAACAATTGTAATGACTTTATCCAATAGTTGTAATGACTTTGCCCAACAATTGTAATGACTTTGCCCACCACTGTTAACAACTTATCCGACCTCTAAAAATGACTTTGCCCAACAATTGTAATTACTTTGCCAACCACTGTTAATCACTTATCCGACCTCTAAAAATGACATTGCCCAACAATTGTAATGACTTTGCCCAACAATTGTAATTACTTTGCTCAACAATTGTGATGACTTTTCCCACCACTGTTAATCACTTATCCTACCTCTAAAAATGACTTTTCCCAACAATTGTAATGACTTTGCCCACCACTGTTAATCACTTATCCGACCTCTAAAAATCACTTTGCCCAACAATTGTAATGACTTTGCCCACCAATGTTAATCACTTATCCGGCCTCTAAAAATGACTTTGCGCAACAATTGTGATGACTTTGCCAAACAATTGTAATGACTTTGCCCAACAATTGAAATGACTTTGCCCACCACTGTTAATCACTTATCCGACCTCTAAAATGACTTTGCCCAACAATTGTAATTACTTCAGCCAACCACTGGTAATGACTTTTCCCACCACTGATAATCACTTATCTGACCTCTAAAAATGTCTTTGCCTAACAATTGTAATGACTTAGCCCACCACTGTTAATCACATATCCGACCCCTAAAAACTACTTTGCCCAACAATTGTAATGACTTTGCCAACCACTGTTAATCATTTAACCGACCTCTAAAATGTCTTTGCCCAACAATTGTAATGAATATACCAACCACTGTCAATCACTTATCCGGCCTCTTAAAATGACTTTGCCCAACAATTGTAATTACTTTGCCAACCACTGTTAATCACTTATCCGAGCTCTAAAAATGTCTTTGCCCAACAATTGTAATGACTTTGAGCAACAATTGTGATGACCTTGCCCAACAATTGTAATGACTTTGCCCAACAATTGAAATGACTTTGCCCACCACTGTTAATCACTTATCCGACCTCTAAAATGACTTTGCCCAACAATTGTAATTACTTCAGCCAACCACTGGTAATGACTTTTCCCACAACTGATAATCACTTATCTGACCTCTAAAAATGTCTTTGCCTAACAATTGTAATGACTTAGCCCACCACTGTTAATCACATATCCGACCCCTAAAAACTACTTTGCCCAACAACTGTAATGACTTTGCCAACCACTGTTAATCATTTAACCGACCTCTAAAAATGTCTTTGCCCAACAATTGTAATGAATATACCAAACATTGTTAATCACTTATCCGGCCTCTTAAAATGACTTTGCCCAACAATTGTAATTACTTTGCCAACCACTGTTAATCACTTATCCGACCTCTAAAATGACTTTACCCAACAATTGTAATTACTTCAGCCAACCACTGGTAATGACTTTGCCCACCACTGTTAATCACTTATCCGACCTCTAAAATGACTTTGCCCAACAATTGTAATTACTTCAGCCAACCACTGTTAATCACTTATCCGACCTCTAAAAATGTCTTTGCCCAACAATTGAAATGACTTTGCCAACCACTGGTAATGACTTTGCCCACCACTGTTAATCACTTATCCCACCTCTAAAAATGACATTGCCCAACAATTGTAATGACATTGCCCAACAATTGTAATGTCTTTGCCCAACAATTGAAATGACTTTGCCAACCACTGGTAATGACTTTGCCCACCACTGTTAATCACTTATCCCACCTCTAAAAATGACATTGCCCAACAATTGTAATGACTTTGCCCAACAATTGTAATGACTTTGCCCACCACTGTTAATCACTTATCCTACCTCTAAAAATGACTTTTCCCAACAATTGTAATGACTTTGCCCACCACTGTTAATCACTTATCCGACCTCTAAAAATCACTTTGCCCAACAATTGTAATGCCTTTGCCCACCAATGTTAATCACTTATCCGGCCTCTAAAAATGACTTTGCGCAACAATTGTGATGACTTTGCCCAACAATTGTAATGACTTTGCCCACCACTGTTAATCACTTATCCGACCTCTAAAATGACTTTGCCCAACAATTGTAATTACTTCAGCCAACCACTGGTAATGACTTTTCCCACCACTGATAATCACTTATCTGACCTCTAAAAATGTCTTTGCCTAACAATTGTAATGACTTAGCCCACCACTGTTAATCACATATCCGACCCCTAAAAACTACTTTGCCCAACAATTGTAATGACTTTGCCAACCACTGTTAATCATTTAACCGACCTCTAAAAATGTCTTTGCCCAACAATTGTAATGAATATACCAACCACTGTTAATCACTTATCCGGCATCTTAAAATGACTTTGCCCAACAATTGTAATTACTTTGCCAACCACTGTTAATCACTTATCCGAGCTCTAAAAATGTCTTTGCCCAACAATTGTAATGACTTTGCCCAACAATTGTAATTACTTCAGCCAACCACTATTAATGACTTTTCCCACCACTGTTAATCACTAATCTGACCTCTAAAAATGTCTTTGCCTAACAATTGTAATTACTTTGCCAACCACTGTTAATCACTTATCCGACCTCTAAAAATGTCTTTGCCCAACAATTGAAATGACTTTGCCAACCACTGGTAATGACTTTGCCCACCACTGTTAATCACTTATCCCACCTCTAAAAATGACATTGCCCAACAATTGTAATGACATTGCCCAACAATTGTAATGTCTTTGCCCAACAATTGAAATGACTTTGCCAACCACTGGTAATGACTTTGCCCACCACTGTTAATCACTTATCCCACCTCTAAAAATGACATTGCCCAACAATTGTAATGACTTTGCCCAACAATTGTAATGACTTTTCCCACCACTGTTAATCACTAATCTGAACTCTAAAAATGTCTTTGCCTAACAATTGTAATTACTTTGCCAACCACTGTTAATCACTTATCCGACCTCTAAAAATGTCTTTGCCCAACAATTGAAATTACTTTGCCAACCACTGGTAATGACTTTGCCCACCACTGTTAATCACTTATCCGGCCACTAAAAATGACTTTGCGCAACAATTGTGATGACTTTGCATAACAATTGTAATGACTTTGCCCAACAATTGAAATGACTTTGCCCACCACTGTTAATCACTTATCCGACCTCTAAAATGACTTTGCCCAACAATTGTGATTACTTCAGCCAACCACTATTAATGACTTTTCCCACCACTGTTAATCACTAATCTGACCTCTAAAAATGTCTTTGCCCAACAATTGTAATGACTATACCAACCACTGTTAATCACTTATCCGGCCTCTAAAAATGACTTTGCCCAACAATTGTAATTACTTTGCCAATCACTGTTAATGACTTATACGACCTCCAAAAATAACTTTGCTCAACAATTGTGATGACTTTTCTAACCACTGATAATCATTTATCCGACCTCTAAAAATGACTTTGCCCAAAAATTGTATTTACTTCAGCCAACCACTGGTAATGACTTTTCTCACCACTGTTAATCACTTATCCGACCTCTAAAAATTACTTTGCCCAACAATTGTAATGACTTTACCAACCTCTGTTAATCACTTATCCGACCTCTAAAAATGTCTTTGCCCAACAATTGTAATGACTTTGCCAACCACTGTTAATCACTTATTCGACCACTAAAAATGACATTGCCCAACAATTGTAATGACTTTGCCCAACAATTGTAATTACTTTGCCCAACAATTGTAATGAATTTGCCAACCACTGTTAATCACTTATCCTACCTCTAAAAATGACTTTGCCCAACAATTGTAACTATTTTGCCAACCTCTGTTAATCACTTATCCGACCTCCATAAATGACTTTGCTCAACAATTGTGATGACTTTTCCCACCACTGTTAATCACTTATCCGACCTCTAAAAATGACTTTGCCCAACAATTGTAATTACTTTGCCAACCACTATTAATCACTTATCCGACCCCTAAAAATGTCTTTGCCCAACAATTGTAATGACTTTGCCAACCACTGCTAATGACTTATACGACCTCCGAAAATGACTTTGCTCAACAATTGTGATGACTTTTCTAACCACTGTTAATCATTTAACCGACCTCTAAAAATGACTTTGCCCAAAAATTGTATTTACTTCAGCCAACCACTGGTAATGACTTTTCCCACCACTGTTAATCACTTATCCGACCTCTAAAAATGACTTTGCCCAACAATTGTAATTACTTTGCCAACCTCTGTTAATCACTTATCCGACCTCTAAAAATGTCTTTGCCAAACAATTGAAATGACTTTACCAACCACTGTTAATCACTTATTCGACCTCTAAAAATGACTTTGCCCAACAATTGTAATGACTTTGCCCACCACTATTAATCACTTATCCGGCCTCTAAAAATGACTTTGCCCAACAATTGTAATGACTTTGCCCAACAATTGAAATGACTTTGCCCACCACTGTTAATCACTTATCCGACCTCTAAAATGACTTTGCCCAACAATTGTAATTACTTCAGCCAACCACTGAGAATGACTTTTCCCACCACTGTTAATCACTTATGTGACCTCTAAAAATGTCTTTGCCTAACAATTGTAATGACTTTGCCAAAAACTGTTAGTCACTTATCCGACCACTAAAAATGTATTTGCCCAACAATTGTAATGACTATACCAACCACTGTTAATCACTTATCCGGCCTCTAAAAATGACTTTGCCCAACAATTGTAATTACTTTGCCAACCACTGTTAATGACTTATTCGACCTCCAAAAATGACTTTGCTCAACAATTGTGATGACTTTTCTGTCCACTGTTAATCACTTATCCGACCTCTAAAAATGACTTTTCCCAACAATTGTAATGACTTAGCCCACCACTGTTAATCACTTATCCGACCTCTAAAAATTACTTTGCCCAACAATTGTAATGAATTTGCCAACCACTGTTAATCACTTATCCGACCTCTAAAAATGACATTGCCCAACAATTGTAATGACTTTGCCCAACAATTGTAATTACTTTGCCCAACAATTGTAATGACTTTGCCAACCACTGTTAATCACTTATCCTATTTCTAAAAATGACTTTGCCCAACAATTGTAATTACTTTGCCAACCTCTGTTAATCACTTATCCGACCTCTAAAAATGTCTTTGCCCAACAATTGAAATGACTTTACCAACCACTGTTAATCACTTATCCGACCTATAAAAATGACTTTGCCCAACAATTGTGATGACTTTGCCTAACAATTGTAATGACTTTGCCCAACAATTGAAATGACTTTGCCCACCACTGTTAATCACTTATCCGACCTCTAAAATGACTTTGCCCAACAATTGTAATTACTTTGCCAACCACTATTAATCACTTATCCGACCTCTAAAATGACTTTGCCCAACAATTGTAATTACTTTGCCAACCACTATTAATCACTTATCCGACCTCTAAAAATGTCTTTGCCCAACAATTGTAATGACTTTGCCAACCACTGTTAATGACCTTTACGACCTCTAAAAATGACTTTGCTCAACAATTGTGATGACTTTTCCCACCACTGTTAATCACTTATCCGACCTTTAAAAATGATTTTTCCCAACAATTGTAATGACTTTGCCCACCACTGTTAATCACTAATCCGACCTCTAAAAATGATATTGCCCAACAATTGTGATGACTTTGCCCAACAATTGTAATGACTTTGCCAAACAATTGTAATGACTTTGCCCACCACTGTTAATCACTTATCCGACCTCATAAAATGTCTTTGCCCAACAATTGTAATGACTTTGCCAACCACTGTTAATCACTTATATGACCTCCAAAAATGACTTTGCTCAACAATTGTGATGACTTTTCTTACCACTGTTAATCATTTAACTGACCTCTAAAAATAAGTTTGCCCAAAAATTGTAGTTACTTCAGCCAACCACTGGTAATGACTTTTCCCACCACTTTTAATCACTTATCCGACCTCTAAAAATGACATTGCCCAACAATTGTAATGACTTTGCCAACCACTGTTAATCACTTATCCGACCTCTAAAAATGTCTTTGCCCAACAATTGTAATGACTTTGCCAACCACTGTTAATGACCTTTACGACCTCTAAAAATGACTTTGCTCAACAATTGTGATGACTTTTCCCACCACTGTTAATCACTTATCCGACCTTTAAAAATGATTTTTCCCAACAATTGTAATGACTTTGCCCACCACTGTTAATCACTAATCCGACCTCTAAAAATGATATTGCCCAACAATTGTGATGACTTTGCCCAACAATTGTAATGACTTTGCCAAACAATTGTAATGACTTTGCCCACCACTGTTAATCACTTATCCGACCTCATAAAATGTCTTTGCCCAACAATTGTAATGACTTTGCCAACCACTGTTAATCACTTATATGACCTCCAAAAATGACTTTGCTCAACAATTGTGATGACTTTTCTTACCACTGTTAATCATTTAACTGACCTCTAAAAATAAGTTTGCCCAAAAATTGTAGTTACTTCAGCCAACCACTGGTAATGACTTTTCCCACCACTTTTAATCACTTATCCGACCTCTAAAAATGACATTGCCCAACAATTGTAATGACTTTGCCAACCACTGTTAATCACTTATCCGACCTCTAAAAATGACTTTGCCTAACTATTGTAATGACTTTGCCAACCACTGTTTATCACTTATCCGACCTCTAAAAATGTCTTTGCCCAACAATTGTAATGACTATACCAACCACTGTTAATCACTTATCCGACCTCTAAAAATTACTTTGCCCATCAATTGTAATGACTTTGCCAAACATTGTTAATCACTTATCCGACCTCTAAAAATCACTCTGCCCAACAATTGTAATGACTTTGCCAACCATTGTTAATGACTTAGCCCACCACTGTTAATCACTAATCCGACCTCTAAAAATGATATTGCCCAACAATTGTGATGACTTTGCCCAACAATTGTAATGACTTTGCCAAACAATTGTAATGACTTTGCCCACCACTGTTAATCACTTATCCGACCTCATAAAATGTCTTTGCCCAACAATTGTAATGACTTTGCCAACCACTGTTAATCACTTATATGACCTCCAAAAATGACTTTGCTCAACAATTGTGATGACTTTTCTTACCACTGTTAATCATTTAACTGACCTCTAAAAATAAGTTTGCCCAAAAATTGTAGTTACTTCAGCCAACCACTGGTAATGACTTTTCCCACCACTTTTAATCACTTATCCGACCTCTAAAAATGACATTGCCCAACAATTGTAATGACTTTGCCAACCACTGTTAATCACTTATCCGACCTCTAAAAATGACTTTGCCTAACTATTGTAATGACTTTGCCAACCACTGTTTATCACTTATCCGACCTCTAAAAATGTCTTTGCCCAACAATTGTAATGACTATACCAACCACTGTTAATCACTTATCCGACCTCTAAAAATTACTTTGCCCATCAATTGTAATGACTTTGCCAAACATTGTTAATCACTTATCCGACCTCTAAAAATCACTCTGCCCAACAATTGTAATGACTTTGCCAACCATTGTTAATGACTTAGCCCACCACTGTTAATCACTTATCCGACCTCTAAAAATTACATTTCCCAACAATTGCAATGACTTTGCCCAACAATTGTAATGACTTTGCCAACCACTGTTTATCACTTATCCGACCTCTAAAAATGTCTTTGCCCAACAATTGTAATGACTATACCAACCACTGTTAATCACTTATCCGACCTCTAAAAATTACTTTGCCCAACAATTGTAATGACTTTGCCAAACATTGTTAATCACTTATCCGACCTCTAAAAATCACTCTGCCCAACAATTGTAATGACTTTGCCAACCATTGTTAATGACTTAGCCCACCACTGTTAATCACTTATCCGACCTCTAAAAATTACATTTCCCAACAATTGCAATGACTATGCCCAACAATTGTAATGACTTTGCCAAACAATTGTAATGACTTTGCCAACCACTGTTAATAACTTATCCTGCATCTAAAAATGACTTTGCCCAACAATTGTAATTAATTTGCCAACCACTGTTAATCACTTATCCGACCTCTAAAAATGACTTTGCCCAACAATTGAAATGACTTTGCCAACCACTGGTAATGACTTTGCCCTCCTTTGTTAATCACTTATCCGACCTCTAAAAATTACATTTCCCAACAATTGCAATGACTTTGCCCAACAATTGTTATGACTTTGCCAACCACTGTTTATCACTTATCCGACCTCTAAAAATGTCTTTGCCCAACAATTGTAATGACTATACCAACCACTGTTAATCACTTATCCGACCTCTAAAAATTACTTTGCCCAACAATTGTAATGACTTTGCCAAACATTGTTAATCACTTATCCGACCTCTAAAAATCACTCTGCCCAACAATTGTAATGACTTTGCCAACCATTGTTAATGACTTAGCCCACCACTGTTAATCACTTATCCGACCTCTAAAAATTACATTTCCCAACAATTGCAATGACTTTGCCCAACAATTGTAATGACTTTGCCCAACAATTGTAATGACTTTGCCAACCACTGTTAATAACTTATCCTGCATCTAAAAATGACTTTGCCCAACAATTGTAATTAATTTGCCAACCACTGTTAATCACTTATCCGACCTCTAAAAATGACTTTGCCCAACAATTGAAATGACTTTGCCAACCACTGGTAATGACTTTGCCCTCCTTTGTTAATCACTTATCCGACCTCTAAAAATGACATTGCCCAACAATTGTAATGACTTTGCCAACCACTGTTAATCACTTATCCGACCTCTAAAAATGACTTTGCCTAACTATTGTAATGACTTTGCCAACCACTGTTTATCACTTATCCGACCTCTAAAAATGTCTTTGCCCAACAATTGTAATGACTATACCAACCACTGTTAATCACTTATCCGACCTCTAAAAATTACTTTGCCCAACAATTGTAATGACTTTGCCAAACATTGTTAATCACTTATCCGACCTCTAAAAATCACTCTGCCCAACAATTGTAATGACTTTGCCAACCATTGTTAATGACTTAGCCCACCACTGTTAATCACTTATCCGACCTCTAAAAATTACATTTCCCAACAATTGCAATGACTTTGCCCAACAATTGAAATGACTTTGCCCAACAATTGTAATGACTTTGCCAACCACTGTTAATAACTTATCCTGCATCTAAAAATGACTTTGCCCAACAATTGTAATTACTTTGCCAACCACTGTTAATCACTTATCCGACCTCTAAAAATGACTTTGCCCAACAATTGAAATGACTTTGCCAACCACTGGTAATGACTTTGCCCTCCTTTGTTAATCACTTATCCGACCTCTAAAAATGACATTGCCCAACAATTGTAATGACTTTGCTCAGCAATTGTAATGACTTTGCCCAATAATTGTAATGACTTTGCCCAACAATTGTAATGACTTTGCCAACCACTGTTAATCACTTATTCGACCTCTAAAAATGTCTTTGCCCAACAATAGTAATGACTTTGCCCAACAATTGTAATAACTTTGCCCAAAAATTGTAATGACTTTGCCAATCACTATTTATCACTTATCCCACCTTCTAAAAATGTCTTTGCCAAACAATTGAAATGACTTTGCCAACCACTGTTAATCACTTATTCGACCTATAAAAATGACTTTGGCCAACAATTGGAATGACTTTCGCCAACCACTGGCAATGACTTTGCCCACCACTGTTAATCACTTATCCGACCTCTAAAAATGACTTTGCCCAACAATTGTGATGACTTTTCCCAACAATTGTAATGACTTTGCCCAACAATTGTAATGACTTTGCCCACCACTGTTAATCACTTATCCGACCTCTAAAATGACTTTGCCCAACAACTGTAATTACTTTGCCAACCACTATTAATCACTTATCCGACCTCTGAAAATGTCTTTGCCCAACAATTGTAATGACTTTGCCAACCACTGTTAATCACTTATATGACCTCCAAAAATGACTTTGCTCAACAATTGTGATGACTTTTCTTACCACTGTTAATCATTTAACCGACCTCTAAAAATAAGCTTGCCCAAAAATTGTAGATAGTTCAGCCAACCACAGGTAATGACTTTTCCCACCACTGTTAATCACTTATCCGACCTCTAAAAATGACTTTGCCCAACAATTGTAATGACTTTGCAAACCACTGTTTATCACTTATCCAACCTCTAAAAATGTCTTTGCCCAACAATTGCAATGACTTTCCCAACCACTGTTAATCACTTATCCGACCTCTAAAAATTACTTTGCCCAACAATTGTAATGACTTTGCCAAACATTGTTAATCACTTATCCGACCTCTAAAAATTACATTTCCCAACAATTGCAATGACTTTGCCCAACAATTGTAATGACTTTCCCAACCACTGTTAATCACTTATCCGACCTCTAAAAATCACTCTGCCCAACAATTGTAATGACTTTGCCAACCACTGTTAAAGACTTTGCCCACCACTGTTAATCACTTATCCGACCTCTAAAAATTACTTTGCCCAACAATTGTAATGACTTTGCCCAAAAATTGTAATGACTTTGCTCAACAATTGTAATGACTTTGCCAACCACTGTTAATAACTTATCCTACCTCTAAAATTGACTTTGCCCAACAATTGTAATTACTTTGCCAACCACTGTTAATCACTTATCCGACCTCTAAAAATGTCTTTGCCCAACAATTGAAATGACATTGCCAATCACTGGTAATGACTATGCCCTCCACTGTTAATCACTTATCCGACCTCTAAAAATGACATTGCCCAACAATTGTAATGACTTTATCCAATAATTGTAATGACTTTGCCCAACAATTGTAATGACTTTGCCCACCACTGTTAACAACTTATCCGACCTCTAAAAATGACTTTGCCCAACAATTGTAATTACTTTGCCAACCACTGTTAACTACTTATTTGACCTCTAAAAATGTCTTTGCCCAACAATTGTAATGACTTTGCCTAACAATTGTAATAACTTTGCCCAAAAATTGTAATGACTTTGCCAATCACTATTTATCACTTATCCCACCTTCTAAAAATGTCTTTGCCCAACAATTAAAATGACTTTGCCCACAACTGTTAATCACTTATCCGACCTCTAAAAATGACTTTGGCCAACAATTGGAATGACTTTCGCCAACCACTGGCAATGACTTTGCCCACCACTGTTAATCACTTATCCGACCTCTAAAAATGACTTTGCCCAACAATTGTGATGACTCTGCCCAACAATTGAAATGACTTTGCCCAACAATTGTAATGACTTTGCCCACCACTGTTAATCACTTATACGACCTCTAAAAATGTCTTTGCCAAACAATTGTAATTACTTCAGCCAAACACTGGTAATGACTTTTCCCACCAGTGTTAATCACTAATCCGACCTCTAAAAATGACTTTGCCAACCACTATTAATCACTTATCCGACCTCTAAAAATGACTTTGCACAACAATTGTGATGACTTTGCCCAACAATTGTAATGACTTTGCCCAACAATTTAAATGACTTTGCCCACCACTGTTAATTATCGTATAAGTGATTAAAAGTGGTTGGCAAAGTCATTACAATTGTTGGGCAAAGACATTTTTAGAGGTCGGATAAGTGATTAATAGTGGTTGGCAAAGTAATTACAATTGTTGGGCAAAGTCATTTTAGAGGTCGGTTGAGTGATTAATAGTGGTTGGCAAAGAAATTACAATTGTTGGGCAAAGTCATTTTAGAGGTCAGATAAGTGATTAACAGTGTTGGGCAAAGTCATTACAATTGTTGGGCAAAGTCATCACAATTGTTGGGAAAACTAATTTTAAGAGGTCGGATAAGTGATTAACAGTGGTTGGTATAGTCATTACAATTGTTGGGCAAAGACATTTTTAGAGGTCGGATAAGTGATAAACAGTGGTTGGCAAAGTCATTATAATTGTTGGGGCAAAGTCATTTTTAGAGGTCGGATGAGTTATTAACAGTGGTTGGCAAAGTAATTACTAGTGGTTGGCAAAAACATTACAATTGTTGGGCAAAGTGACTTTTAGAGGTCGGTTTAGTGATTAACTGTGGTGGGCAAAGTCATTAACAGTGGTTGGCAAAGTCATTACAATTGTTGGGCAAAGTGATTTTTAGAGGTCGGATAAGTGGTAAACAGTGGTTAGAAAAGTCATTACAATTGTTGGGCCAAGACATTTTTAGAGGTCGGATAAGTGGTAAACAGTGGTTTATAAAGTCATTACAATTGTTAGGCAAAGTCATTACAATTTTTGGGCAAAGTCATTCTTAGAGGTCGGATAAGTGATTAACAGTGGTTGGGAAAGTCATTACAATTGTTAGGCAAAGTCATTTTTAGAGGTCGGATAAGTGATTAATAGTGGTTGGCAAAGTCATTACAATTGTTGGGCAAAGACATTTTTAGAGGTCGGATAAGTGGTAAACAGTGGTTTATAAAGTCATTACAATTGTTAGGCAAAGTCATTACAATTTTTGGGCAAAGTCATTCTTAGAGGTCGGATAAGTGATTAACAGTGGTTTTCAAAGTAATTACAATTTTTGGGCAAAGTAATTTTTAGAGGTCGGTTTAGTGATTAACTGTGGGTGGCAAAGTCATTCCAATAGTTGGGCAAAGAAATATCTCAAAGGTCGGATAAGTGATTAACAGTGGTTGGCAAGGTCATTACAATTGTTGGGCAAAGTCATTTTTAGAGGTCGGATAAGTTATTAACAGTGGTTGGCAAAGTAATTACTAGTGGTTGGCAAAAACATTGCAATTGTTGGGCAAAGTGACTTTTAGAGGTCGGTTTAGTGATTAACTGTGGTGGGCAAAGTCATTAACAGTGGTTGGCAAAGTCATTACATTTGTTGGGCAAAGTGATTTTTAGAGGTCGGATAAGTGGTAAACAGTGGTTAGAAAAGTCATTACAATTGTTGGGCCAAGACATTTTTAGAGGTCGGATAAGTGGTAAACAGTGGTTTATAAAGTCATTACAATTGTTAGGCAAAGTCATTTTTAGAGGTCGGTTAAATGATTAACAGTGGTTAGAAAAGTCATTACAATTTTTGGGCAAAGTCAATCTTAGAGGTCGGATAAGTGATTAACAGTGGTTGTCAAAGTAATTACAATTTTTGGGCAAAGTAATTTTTAGAGGTAGGTTTAGTGATTAACAGTGGATGGCAAAGTCATTCCAATAGTTGGGCAAAGTAATATCTCAAAGGTCGGATAAGTGATTAACAGTGGTTGGCAAAGTCATTACAATTGTTGGGCAAAGTCATTTTTAGAGGTCGGATAAGTTATTAACAGTGGTTGGCAAAGTAATTACTAGTGGTTGGCAAAAACATTACAATTGTTGGGCAAAGTGACTTTTAGAGGTCTGTTTAGTGATTAACTGTGGTGGGCAAAGTCATTAACAGTGGTTGGCAAAGTCATTACAATTGTTGGGCAAAGACATTTTTAGAGGTCGGATAAGTGGTAAACAGTGGTTTATAAAGTCATTACAATTGTTAGGCAAAGTCATTTTTAGAGGTCGGATAAGTGATTAACAGTGGTTGGCAAAGTCATTACAATTGTTGGGCAAAGTCATTTTTAGAGGTCGGTTAAATGATTAACAGTGGTTAGAAAAGTCATTACAATTGTTGGGAAAAGTCATTCTTTGAGGTCGGATCGGTCTTTGAAGTCCTTAATCTTTGTAGTCACTTGCTCGTCTTAGTGACAAGAACGTAGAAATATCTACATGAACTTCCAAGAAACTTTTTGATAGTACTTTTCACTTCTTGATTGCCAAGTCATTTCATGATCGCATTTGTTTTGTCTTGATCGTCCATATGACTTGATCGTGTTTTTGACTTGATCATCCAAGTTAGTTCTTGATCGTGTTAGTTACTTCTTTATCTTCCTAATGACTTTATTGTCCATTTGACTTTTATGTGCTTATGACTTGATCGTCTTTGTGACTTTATCGTCCTTGTGAGTAAATTGTAAATAACACTCTATCGTCTTTGTGTCTTAATCTTTCTAGTTACCTGATAGTACAAGAAAATTAATGAACCTTATAGTTATTTTTTGATAGTCCTTTTCACTTTTTGATCTTCCAAGTCATTTTTTGATCGTGTTAGTTTTATCTTGATCGTCCTTATGACTTGATCGTCTTTGTGACTTAATCTTTCTAGTGACTTGCCCGTCTTCGTGACTAGATAGTCCAAGTAAATTCTTGATCGTTCTAGTAACTTCTTGATCTCTCTAATGACTTTATTCTCCTTATGACTTGATCGTCATTGTTAATAAATTGTAATTAACATTCTATCGTCTTTATGGCTTAATCTTTCTAGTGACTTGATCGTCCAAGTAACTTCATGAACCTTCAAGCAACTTAATGATAAGTCTTTTTACTTCTTGTTCTTCCAAGTCACTTCTTGATCGTGTTAATTACTTCTTGGTCGTCCTTTGACTTGATAGTAATTGTGACTCGATCGTCATTAAGACTTGATAGTCTTTGTGACTTAATCTTTCTAGTGACTTGCTTGTCTTAGTGACAAGAACGTAGAAGGAACTTCATGAGTTTTCTAGAAACTTT
The DNA here is from genome assembly GCA_025491095.1 of Brachionus asplanchnoidis. Lineage (NCBI taxonomy): Eukaryota > Metazoa > Rotifera > Eurotatoria > Ploima > Brachionidae > Brachionus > Brachionus asplanchnoidis. The sequence goes on along the minus strand of JAILYF010000113.1, from coordinate 141,935 downwards.
TTGATAGTTCTTTTTACTTCTTGATTGCCAAGTCAAATCTTGATCGTGCTTGCTACTTCTTGATCTTTCTGATGACTTTATCGTTCTTTTGACTTTATTCTCCTTATTACTTGATCATTATTGTGAATAAATTGTAATTAACACTCTATCGTCTTTTTGGCTTGATCTTTCTAGTGACTTGATCGTCCAAGTAACTGCATGAACCTTCTAGTAACTTTATGATAGTTCTTTTTTCTTCTTTTACTTCTTGTTCTTCCAAGTCACTTCTTGATCGTGTTAATTACTTCTTGGTCGTCATTTGACTTGATAGTAATTGTGACTCGATCGTCATTAAGACTTGATAGTCTTTGTGACTTAATCTTTCTAGTGACTTGCTTGTCTTAGTGACAAGAACGTAGAAGGAACTTCATGAGTTTTCTAGTAACTTTTTGATAGTTCTTTTTACTTCTTGATTGCCAAGTCAAATCTTGATCGTGCTTGCTACTTCTTGATCTTTCTGATGACTTGATCGTTTTCCTTGTCTTAATTGTCCTCACGACTTGATCGTCTTTGTGACTTAATCTTTCTAGTGACTTGCCCGTTTTCGTGACTTTATAGTCCAAGTCACTTCATGAACTTTCTAGTAATTTTTTGAAAGTTCTTTTCACTTCTTGATTGCCAAGTCAAATCTTGATCGTGCTTGCTACTTCTTGATCTTTCTTATGACTTTATCGTTCTTTTGACTTTATTCTCCTTATTACTTGATCATTATTGTGAATAAATTGTAATTAACACTCTATCGTCTTTTTGGCTTGATCTTTCTAGTGACTTGATCGTCCAAGTAACTTCATGAACCTTCTAGTAACTTTATGATAGTTCTTTTTTCTTCTTTTACTTCTTGTTCTTCCAAGTCACTTCTTGATCGTGTTAATTACTTCTTGGTCGTCCTTTGACTTGATAGTAATTGTGACTCGATCGTCATTAAGACTTGATAGTCTTTGTGACTTAATCTTTCTAGTGACTTGCTTGTCTTAGTGACAAGAACGTAGAAGGAACTTCATGAGTTTTCTAGTAACTTTTTGATAGTTCTTTTTACTTCTTGATTGCCAAGTCAAATCTTGATCGTGCTTGCTACTTCTTGATCTTTCTGATGACTTGATCGTTTTCTTGTCTTAATTGTCCTCACGACTTGATCGTCTTTGTGACTTAATCTTTCTAGTGACTTGCCCGTTTTCGTGACTTAATCGTCCAAGTCACTTCATGAACTTTCTAGTAATTTTTTGAAAGTTCTTTTCACTTCTTGATTGCCAAGTCAAATCTTGATCGTGCTTGCTACTTCTTGATCTTTCTTATGACTTTATCGTTCTTTTGACTTTATTCTCCTTATTACTTGATCATTATTGTGAATAAATTGTAATTAACACTCTATCGTCTTTTTGGCTTGATCTTTCTAGTGACTTGATCGTCCAAGTAATTTCATGAACCTTCTAGTAACTTTATGATAGTTCTTTTTTCTTCTTTTACTTCTTGTTCTTCCAAGTCACTTCTTGATCGTGTTAATTACTTCTTGGTCGTCCTTTGACTTGATAGTAATTGTGACTCGATCGTCATTTAGACTTGATAGTCTTTGTGACTTAATCTTTCTAGTGACTTGCTTGTCTTAGTGACAAGAACGTAGAAGGAACTTCATGAGTTTTCTAGTAACTTTTTGTTAGTTCTTTTTACTTCTTGATTGCCAAGTCAAATCTTGATCGTGCTTGCTACTTCTTGATCTTTCTGATGACTTGATCGTTTTCTTGACTTAATTGTCCTCACGACTTGATCGTCTTTGTGGCTTAATCTTTCTAGTGACTTGCCCGTTTTCGTGACTTGATCGTCCAAGTCACTTCATGAACTTTCTAGTAACTTTTTGATAGTTCTTTTCACTTCTTGATTGCCAAGTCAAATCTTAATCGTGCTTGCTACTTCTTGATCTTTCTTATGACTTTATCGTTCTTTTGACTTTATTCTCCTTATTACTTGATCGTAATTGTGAATTAATTGTAATTAACACTCTATCGTCTTTTTGGCTTGATTTTTCTAGTGACTTGATCGTCCAAGTAACTTCATGAACCTTCAAGCAACTTAATGATAAGTCTTTTTACTTCTTGTTCTTCCAAGTCACTTCTTGATCGTGTTAATTACTTCTTGGTCGTCCTTTGACTTGATAGTAATTGTGACTCGATCGTCATTAAGACTTGATAGTCTTTGTGACTTAATCTTTCTAGAGACTTGCTTGTCTTAGTGACAAGAACGTAGAAGGAACATCATGAGTTTTCTAGTAACTTTTTGATAGTTCTTTTTACTTCTTGATTGCCAAGTCAAATCTTGATCGTGCTTGCTACTTCTTGATCTTTCTGATGACTTGATCGTTTTCTTGACTTAATTGTCCTCACGACTTGATCGTCTTTGTTACTTAATCTTTCTAGTGACTTGCCCGTTTTCGTGACTTGATCGTCCAAGTCACTTCATGAACTTTTTAGTAACTTTTTGATAGTCCTTTTTCTTCTTTTTTATTCTTGATCTTCCAAGTCACTTCTTGATCGTGTTAATTACTTCTTGGTCGTCCTTTGTCTTGATAGTCTTTGTGACTCGATCGTTTGTGTGACTTGATAGTCTTGTGACTCTTTCGTTATTGTAACTAGATCGTCATTAAGACTTGATCGTCTTTGTGACTTAATCTTTCTAGTGTCTTGCTTGTCTAAGTGACAAGAACGGAGAAGGAACTTCATGAACTTTCTAGTAACTTTTTGATAGTTCTTTTCACTTCTTGATTGCCAAGTCAAATCTTAATCGTGCTTGCTACTTCTTGATCTTTCTTATGACTTTATCGCTCTTTTGACTTTATTCTCCTTATTACTTGAACGTTATTGTGAATAAATTGTAATTAACACTCTATCGTCTTTTTGGCTTGATCTTTCTAGTGACTTGATCGTCCAAGTAATTTCATGAACCTTCTAGTAACTTTATGATAGTTCTTTTTTCTTCTTTTACTTCTTGTTCTTCCAAGTCACTTCTTGATCGTGTTAATTACTTCTTGGTAGTCCTTTGACATGATAGTCTTTGTGACTCGATCGTTTGTGTGACTTGATAGTCTTATGACTCTTACGTTATTCTAACTAGATCGTCATTAAGACTTGATCGTCTTTGTGACTTAATCTTTCTAGTGACCTGCTTGTCTAAGTGACAAGAACGAAGAAGAAACTTCATGAGTTTTCTAGTAACTTTTTGATAGTTCTTTTCACTACTTGATTTCCAAGTCAAATCTTGATCGTGCTTGCTACTTCCTGATCTTTCTTTTGACTTGATCGTACTCTTGTCTTAATTGTCCTTAAGACTTGATCGTCTTCGTGACTTTTACTTCCCTATGAATAAATCGTCATTTAGACTCTATCGTCTTTGTGACTTAATCTTTCTAGTAACTTGATAGTACAAGAAAATTAATGAACCTTATTGTAATTTTTTGAAAGTTCTTTTTACTTCTTGATCTTCCAAGTCATTTCTTGATCGTGTTAGTTTTATCTTGATCGTCCTTATGACTTGATCGTCTTTGTCCCTTAATCTCTCTAGTGACCTGCTTGTCTAAGTGACAAGAACGGAGAAGTAACTTCATGCACTTTCTAGTAACTTTTTGATAGTTCTTTTCACTTCTTGATTGCCAAGTAAAATCTTGATCGTGCTTGCTACATCTTGATCATTCATATCACTTGATCGTGCTTACTACTTCTTGATCTTTCTGATGACTTGATCGTTCTTTTGACTTAATTGTCCTTAAGACTTGATCGTCATTGTGACTTTATCGTTCCTGTGAATAAATTGTAATTAACACTCTATCGTCTTTTTGGCTTAATCTTTCTAGTGATTTGATCGTCCAAGTAACTTCATGAACCTTCTAGTAACTTGATGATAGTTCTTTTAACTTCTTGTTCTTCTAAGTCACTTCTTGATCGTGTTAATTTCTTCTTGGTAGTCCTTTGACATGATAGTTTTTGTGACTCGATCGTTTGTGTGACTTGATAGTCTTGTGACACTTTCGTTATTGTAACTAGATCGTCTTTAAGACTTGATCGTCTTTGTGACTTAATCTTTCTAGAGACTTGCTTGTCTTAGTGACAAGAACGAAGAAGAAACTTCATGAGTTTTCTAGTAACTTTTTGATAGTTCTTTTCACTTCTTTATTTCCAAGTCAAATCTTGATCGTGCTTGCTACTTCCTGATCTTTCTTATGACTTGATCGTACTCTTGTCTTAATTGTCCTTAAGACTTGATCGTCTTCGTGACTTTTACTTCCCTATGAATAAATCGTCATTTAGACTCTATCGTCTTTGTGACTTAATCTTTCTAGTAACTTGATAGTACAAGAAAATTAATGAACCTTATTGTAATTTTTTGAAAGTTCTTTTTACTTCTTGATCTTCCAAGTCATTTCTTGATCGTGTTAGTTTTATCTTGATCGTCCTTATGACTTGATCGTCTTTTTCCCTTAATCTATCTAGTGACCTGCTTGTCGAAGTGACAAGAAAGGAGAAGTAACTTCATGCACTTTCTAGTAACTTTTTGATAGTTCTTTTCACTTCTTGATTGCCAAGTAAAATCTTGATCGTGCTTGCTACATCTTGATCATTCATATGACTTGATCGTGCTTACTACTTCTTGATCTTTCTGATGACTTGATCGTTCTTTTGACTTAATTGTCCTTAAGACTTGATCGTCATTGTGACTTTATCGTTCCTGTGAATAAATTGTAATTAACACTCTATCGTCTTTTTGGCTTAATCTTTCTAGTGACTTGATCGTCCAAGTAACTTCATGAACCTTCTAGTAACTTGATGATAGTTCTTTTAACTTCTTGTTCTTCTAAGTCACTTCTTGATCGTGTTAATTTCTTCTTGGTAGTCCTTTGACATGATAGTTTTTGTGACTCGATCGTTTGTGTGACTTGATAGTCTTGTGACACTTTCGTTACTGTAACTAGATCGTCTTTAAGACTTGATCGTCTTTGTGACTTAATCTTTCTAGAGACTTGCTTGTCTTAGTGACAATAACGAAGAAGAAACTTCATGAGTTTTCTAGTAACTTTTTGATAGTTCTTTTCACTTCTTTATTTCCAAGTCAAATCTTGATCGTGCTTGCTACTTCCTGATCTTTCTTATGACTTGATCGTACTCTTGTCTTAATTGTCCTTAAGACTTGATCGTCTTCGTGACTTTTACTTCCCTATGAATAAATCGTCATTTAGACTCTATCGTCTTTGTGACTTAATCTTTCTAGTAACTTGATAGTACAAGAAAATTAATGAACCTTATTGTAATTTTTTGAAAGTTCTTTTTACTTCTTAATCTTCCAAGTCTTTTCTTGATCGTGTTAGTTTTATCTCGATCGTCCTTATGACTTGATCGTCTTTGTCCCTTAATCTCTCTAGTGACTTGCCCGTCTTCGTGACTAGATCGTCCAAGTAAATTTTTGATAGTTCTAGTTACTTCTTGATCTTCCTAGTCGCTTTATCGTCTTCTTGACTTTATTGTCCTTATGACTTGGTCGTCATTGTGACTTTATCGTTCCTGTGAATAAATTGTAATTAACACTCTTTCGTCTTTTTGGCTTAATCTTTCTAATGACTTGATCGTCCAAGTAACTTCATGAACCTTCTAGTAACTTTATGATAGTTCTTTTAACTTCTTGTTCTTCCAAGTCACTTCTTGATCGTGTTAATTACTTCTTGGTAGTCCTTTGACATGATAGTTTTTGTGACTCGATCGTCTTTGTGACTTAATCTTTCTAGTGACTTGCCCGTCTTCGTGACTAGATAGTCCAAGTAAATTCTTGATCGTTCTAGTTACTTCATGATCTCTTTAATGACTTTATCCTCCTTTTGACTTTATTCTCCTTATGACTTGATCGTCATTGTGAATAAATTGTAATTACCATTCTATCGTCTTTTTAGCTTAACTTTTCTAGTGACTTGATCGTCCAAGTTACTTCATGAACCTTCTTAACTTTATGATAGTTCTTTTAACTTCTTGTTCTTCCAAGTCACTTCTTGATCGTGTTAATTACTTCTTGGTAGTCCTTTGACTTGATAGTTTTTGTGACTCGATCGTTTGTAAGACTTGAAAGTCTTGTGACTTGATCATTTTTGTAAGCAGATCGTCATTAAGACTTGATAGTCTTTATTACTTAATCTTTCTAGTGACTTGCTTGTCTTATTGACAAGAACGTAGAAGTAAGTTCATGAGTTTTCTAGTAACTTTTTGATAGTTCTTTTCACTTCTTGATTGCCAAGTCAAATCTTGATCGTGCTTGCTACTTCTTGATCTTTCTTATTACTTGATCGTATTCTTGTCTTTATTTCGGTCTAAGACTTGATCGTCATTGTGACTTTTACTTCCCTGTGAATAAATCGTCATTTAGACTCTATCGTCTTTGTGACTTTATCTTTCTAGTAACTTGATAGTACAAGAAAATTAATGAACCTTATAGTAATTTTTTGATAGTCCTTTTTACTTCTTGATCTTTCAAGTTATTTCTTTATCGAGTTTTTGTCTTGATCATCCAAGTTACTTCTTGATCGTGCTAGTTACTTCTTTATCTTCCTAATGACTTTATCGTCCATTTGACATTTATGTCCTTATGACTTGATCGTCTTTGTGACTTTATCGTCCCTTCGAATAAACTGTAATTAACACTCTATCGTCTTTGTGTCTAAATCTTTCTAGTTACCTGATAGTACAAGAAAATTAATGAGCCTAATAGTTATTTTTTGATAGTCCTTTTCACTTTTTGATCTTCCAAGTCATTTTTTGATCGTGTTAGTTTTATCTTGATCGTCCTAATGACTTGATAGTCTTCGTGACTTTTACTTCCCTATGAATAAATCGTCTTTTAGACTCTATCGTCTTTGTGACTTAATCTTTCTAGTAACTTGATAGTACAAGAAAATTAATGAACCTTATTGTAATTTTTTGAAAGTTCTTTTTACTTCTTGATCTTCCAAGTCATTTCTTGATCGTGTTAGTTTTATCTTGATCGTCCTTATGACTTGATCGTCTTTTTCCCTTAATCTCTCTAGTGACCTGCTTGTCGAAGTGACAAGAAAGGAGAAGTAACTTCATGCACTTTCTAGTAACTTTTTGATAGTTCTTTTCACTTCTTGATTGCCAAGTAAAATCTTGATCGTGCTTGCTACATCTTGATCATTCATATGACTTGATCGTGCTTACTCCTTCTTGATCTTTCTGATGACTTGATCGTTCTTTTGACTTAATTGTCCTTAAGACTAGATCGTCATTGTGACTTTATCGTTCCTGTGAATAAATTGTAATTAACACTCTATCGTCTTTTTGGCTTAATCTTTCTAGTGACTTGATCGTCCAAGTAACTTCATGAACCTTCTAGTAACTTGATGATAGTTCTTTTAACTTCTTGTTCTTCTAAGTCACTTCTTGATCGTGTTAATTTCTTCTTGGTAGTCCTTTGACATGATAGTTTTTGTGACTCGATCGTTTGTGTGACTTGATAGTCTTGTGACACTTTCGTTATTGTAACTAGATCGTCATTAAGACTTGATCGTCTTTGTGACTTAATCTTTCTAGAGACTTGCTTGTCTTAGTGACAAGAACGAAGAAGAAACTTCATGAGTTTTCTAGTAACTTTTTGATAGTTCTTTTCACTTCTTTATTTCCAAGTCAAATCTTGATCGTGCTTGCTACTTCCTGATCTTTCTTATGACTTGATCGTACTCTTGTCTTAATTGTCCTTAAGACTTGATCGTCTTCGTGACTTTTACTTCCCTATGAATAAATCGTCATTTAGACTCTATCCTCTTTGTGACTTAATCTTTCTAGTAACTTGATAGTACAAGAAAATTAATGAACCTTAATGTAATTTTTTGAAAGTTCTTTTTACTTCTTAATCTTCCAAGTCTTTTCTTGATCGTGTTAGTTTTATCTCGATCGTCTTTATGACTTGATCGTCTTTGTCCCTCAATCTCTCTAGTGACTTGCCCGTCTTCGTGACTAGATCGTCCAAGTAAATTCTTGATAGTTCTAGTTACTTCTTGATCTTCCTAGTCGCTTTATCGTCTTCTTGACTTTATTGTCCTTATGACTTGGTCGTCATTGTGACTTTATCGTTCCTGTGAATAAATTGTAATTAACACTCTTTCGTCTTTTTGGCTTAATCTTTCTAATGACTTGATCGTCCAAGTAACTTCATGAACCTTCTAGTAACTTTATGATAGTTCTTTTAACTTCTTTTTCTTCCAAGTCACTTCTTGATCGTGTTAATTACTTCTTGGTAGTCCTTTGACATGATAGTTTTTGTGACTCGATCGTTTGTGTGACTTGATAGTCTTTATTACTTAATCTTTCTAGTGACTTGCTTGTCTTATTGACAAGAACGTAGAAGTAAGTTCATGAGTTTTCTAGTAACTTTTTGATATTTCTTTTCACTTCTTGATTGCCAAGTCAAATCTTGATCGTGCTTGCTACTTCTTGATCTTTCTTATTACTTGATCGTATTCTTGTCTTTATTTCGGTCTAAGACTTGATCGTCATTGTGACTTTTACTTCCCTGTGAATAAATCGTCATTTAGACTCTTTCGTCTTTGTGACTTTATCTTTCTAGTAACTTGATAGTACAAGAAAATTAATGAACCTTATAGTAATTTTTTGATAGTCCTTTTTACTTCTTGATCTTTCAAGTTATTTCTTTATCGAGTTTTTGTCTTGATCATCCAAGTTACTTCTTGATCGTGCTAGTTACTTCTTTATCTTCCTAATGACTTTATCGTCCATTTGACATTTATGTCCTTATGACTTGATCGTCTTTGTGACTTTATCGTCCCTTCGAATAAACTGTAATTAACACTCTATCGTCTTTGTGTCTAAATCTTTCTAGTTACCTGATAGTACAAGAAAATTAATGAGCCTAATAGTTATTTTTTGATAGTCCTTTTCACTTTTTGATCTTCCAAGTCATTTTTTGATCGTGTTAGTTTTATCTTGATCGTCCTAATGACTTGATAGTCTTTGAGACTTTTACTTCCCTGTGAATTAATCGTCATTTAGATTCTATCGTCTTTGTGACTTAATCTTTCTAGTAACTTGATAGTACAAGAAAATTAATGAACCTTATTGTAATTTTTTGAAAGTTCTTTTTGCTTCTTGATCTTCCAAGTCATTTCTTGATCGTGTTAGTTTTATCTTGATCGTCCTTATGACTTGATCGTCTTTGTCCCTAAATCTCTCTAGTGACCTGCTTGTCTAAGTGACAAGAACGGAGAAGTAACTTCATGCACTTTCTAGTAACTTTTTGATAGTTCTTTTCACTTCTTGATTGCCAAGTAAATCTTGATCGTGCTTGCTACATCTTGATCATTCATATGACTTGATCGTGCTTACTCCTTCTTGATCTTTCTGATGACTTGATCGTTCTTTTGACTTAATTGTCCTTAAGACTAGATCGTCATTGTGACTTTATCGTTCCTGTGAATAAATTGTAATTAACACTCTATCGTCTTTTTGGCTTAGTCTTTCTAGTGACTTGATCGTCCAAGTAACTTCATGAACCTTCTAGTAACTTGATGATAGTTCTTTTATTTTCTTGTTCTTCTAAGTCACTTCTTGATCGTGTTAATTTCTTCTTGGTAGTCCTTTGACATGATAGTTTTTGTGACTCGATCGTTTGTGTGACTTGATAGTCTTTATGACTTAATCTTTCTAGTGACTTGCTTGTCTTATTGAGAAGAACGTAGAAGTAACTTCATGAGTTTTCAAGTAACTTTTTGATAGTTCTTTTTTTACTTCTTGATTGCCAAGTCAAATCTTGATCGTGCTTGCTACTTCTTGATCTTTCTTATTTCTTGATCGTATTCTTGTCTTTATTTTGATCTAAGACTTGATCGTCTTTGTGACTTTTACTTCCCTGTGAATAAATCGTCATTTAGACTCTATCGTCTTTGTGACTTAATATTTCTAGTAACTTGATACTACAAGAAAATTAATGAACCTTATAGTAATTTTTTGATAGTCCTTTTTATTTCTTGATCTTTCAAGTTATTTCTTTATCGTGTTTTTGTCTTGATCATCCAAGTTACTTCTTGATCGTGCTAGTTACTTCTTTATCTTCCTAATGACTTTATCGTCCATTTGACTTTTATGTCCTTATGACTTGATCGTCTTTGTGACTTAATCTTTCTAGTGACTTGCCCGTCTTCGTGACTAGATAGTCCAAGTAAATTCTTGATCGTTCTAGTTACTTCATGATCTCTTTAATGACTTTATCCTCCTTTTGACTTTATTCTCCTTATGACTTGATCGTCATTGTGAATAAATTGTAATTACCATTCTATCGTCTTTTTAGCTTAACTTTTCTAGTGACTTGATCGTCCAAGTTACTTCATGAACCTTCTTAACTTTATGATAGTTCTTTTAACTTCTTGTTCTTCCAAGTCACTTCTTGATCGTGTTAATTACTTCTTGGTAGTCCTTTGACTTGATAGTTTTTGTGACTCGATCGTTTGTAAGACTTGAAAGTCTTGTGACTTGATCATTTTTGTAAGCAGATCGTCATTAAGACTTGATCGTCTTTGTGACTTAATCTTTCTAGTGACTTGCTTGTCTTAGTGACAAGAACGTAGAAGTAACTTCATGAGTTTTCTAGTAACTTTTTGATAGTTCTTTTCACTTCTTGATTGCCAAGTCAAATCTTGATCGTGCTTGCTACTTCTTGATCTTTCTTATGACTTTATCGTAACTTGTCTTAATTTTGGTCTAAGACTTGATCTTCTTTGTGACTTTTACTTCCCTGTGAATAAATCTTCATTTAGACTCTATCGTCTTTGTGACTTAATCTTTCTAGTAACTTGATAGTACAAGATAATTAATGAACCTTATAGTAATTTTTTGAAAGTTCTTTTTACTTCTTGATCTTCCAAGTCAGAAGAACTATCAAAAAGATACTAAAAGGTTCAGGAAGTCACTTGGACGATCAATTCACTGGAAAGATTAAGCCAAAAAGACGATAGAGTGCTAATTACAATTTATTCACAGGGACGATAATGTCACAATGACGATCAAGTCATAAGGACAAAAAGGTCAATAGGACGATAAAAGCATAAGGACGATCAAGAAATTACTTGGAAGATCAAGAAGTGAAAAGGACTATCAAAAAATAATTATAAGGTTCATTAATTTTCTTGTACCATCAAGTTACTTGAAAGATTTATTCACAAAGACGATCAAGTCTTAATGAAGATCTATTTACAATAACGATCAAGTCACAAGACTATCAAGTCACACAAACGATCGAGTTACAAATACTTTCAAGTCAAAGGACGACCAAGAAGTAATTAACACGATCAAGAAGTGAATTGGAAGATTAAGAAGAAAAAAGAAGAAAAAAGAGCTATCAAAAAGTTACTAGAAGGTTCAGGAAGTTACTTGGACGATCAATTCACTAGAAAGATTAAGCTAAAAGACGATAGAGTGCTAATTACAATTTATTCACAGGGACGATAATGTCACTAAGACGATCAAGTCATAAGGACAATAAAGTCAAGAGGACGATAAAGCCATTAGGAAGATCAAGAATTAACTAGAACGATCATTAATTTACTTGGACGATCTTGTCACAAAGACGGGCAAGTCACTAGAAAGATTAAGTCACAAAGACGATCAAGTTATAAGGACGATCAAGATAAAACTAACACGATAAAGAAATGACTTGGAAGATCAAGAAATAAAAAGGACTATCAAAAAGTTACTATAGGGTTCATGAAGTTACTTGGACGATAAAGTCACTAGAAATATTAAGCCAAAAAGACGATAGAGTGTTATTTACAATTTATTCACAGGAACGACAAAGTCACAATGACGACCAAGTCATAAGGACAATAAAGTCAAGAAGACGATAAAGCGACTAGGAAGATCAAGAAGTAACTAGAACGATCAAGAATTTACTTGGACGATCTAGTCACGAAGACGGGCAAGTCACTAGAGAGATTTAGGGACAAAGACGATCAAGTCATAAGGACGATCAAGATAAAACTAACACGATCAAGAAATGACTTGGAAGATCAAGAAGTATAAAGAACTTTCAAAAAATTACTATAAGGTTCATTAATTTCCTTGTACTATCAAGTAACTAGAAAAATTAAGTCACAAAGACGATAGAGTCTAAATGACGATTTATTCACAGGGAAGTAAAAGTCACAAAGTCGATCAAGTCTTAAGGACAATTAAGACAAGAGTACGATCAAGTCATATGAAAGATCAGGAAGTAGCAAGCACGATCAAATCATATGAATGATTAAGATGTAGCAAGCACGATTAAGATTTGACTTAGCAATCAAGAAGTGAAAAGAACTATCAAAAAGTTACTTTAAAGTTCATGAAGTTACTTCTCCGTTCTTGTCACTAAGACACACAAGTCACTAGAAAGATTAAGTCACAAAGACGATCAAATCATAAGGACATAAAAGTCAAATGGACGATAAAGTAATTAGTAAGATAAAGAAGTAACTAGCACGATCAAGGAGATACTTGGATGATCAAGTCAAAAACACGATCAAGTCATAAGGAAGATCATGATAAAACTAACACGATCAAGAAATGACTTGGAAGATCAAGAAGTAAAAAGAACTTTCAGAAAATTACAATAAGGTTCATTAATTTTCTTGTACTATCAAGTCACAAGAAAGATTAAGTCACATAGACGATAGAGTCTAAATGACGATTTATTCACAGGGAAGTAAAAGTCACAAAGACGATCAAGTCTTAGACCAAAATTTAGACAAGAGTACGATCAAGTCATAAGAAAGATCAGGAAGTAGCAAGCACGATCAATTCATATGAATGATCAAGATGTAGCAAGCACGATCAAGATTTGACTTAGCAATCAAAGAGTGAAAAGAACTATCAAAAAGTTACTATAAAGTTCATGAAGTTACTTCTCCGTTCGTGTCACTAAGACAGGCAAGTCACTAGAAAGATTGAGTCACAAAGACGATCAAGTCTTAGACCAAAATTTAGACAAGAGTACGATCAAGTCATAAGAAAGATCAGGAAGTAGCAAGCACGATCAATTCATATCAATGATTAAGATGTAGCAAGCACGATCAAGATTTGACTTAGCAATCAAAGAGTGAAAAGAACTATCAAAAAGTTACTATAAAGTTCATGAAGTTACTTCTCCGTTCATGTCACTAAGACAGGCAAGTCACTAGAAAGATTAAGTCACAAAGACGATCAAGTCTTAGACCAAAATTTAGACAAGAGTACGATCAAGTCATAAGAAAGATCAGGAAGTAGCAAGCACGATCAATTCATATCAATGATTAAGATGTAGCAAGCACGATCAAGATTTGACTTAGCAATCAAAGAGTGAAAAGAACTATCAAAAAGTTAATGAACCTTATTGTAATTTTCTGAAAGTTCTTTTTACTTCTTGATCTTCCAAGTCATTTCTTGATCGTGTTAGTTTTATCATGATCTTCCTTATGACTTGATCGTGTTTTTGACTTGATCATCCAAGTATCTCCTTGATCGTGCTAGTTACTTCTTTATCTTCCTAATTACTTTATCGTCCATTTGACTTTTATGTCCTTATGATTTGATCGTCTTTGTGACTTAATCTTTCTAGTGACTTGTGTGTCTTAGTGACAAGAACGGAGAAGTAACTTCATGAACTTTAAAGTAACTTTTTGATAGTTCTTTTCACTTCTTGATTGCTAAGTCAAATCTTTATCGTGCTTGCTACATCTTAATCATTCATATGATTTGATCGTGCTTGCTACTTCCTGATCCTTCATATGACTTGATCGTACTCTTGTCTAAATTGTCCTTAAGACTTGATCGACTTTGTGACTTAATCTTTCTAGTGACTTGTGTGTCTTAGTGACAAGAACGTAGAAGTAACTTCATGAGTTTTCAAGTAACTTTTTGATAGTTCTTTTCACTTCTTGATTGCCAAGTCAAATCTTGATCGTGCTTGCTACTTCTTGATCTTTCTTATTTCTTGATCGTATTCTTGTCTTTATTTTGATCTAAGACTTGATCGTCTTTGTGACTTTTACTTCCCTGTGAATAAATCGTCATTTAGACTTTATCGTCTTTGTGACTTAATATTTCTAGTAACTTGATAGTACAAGAAAATTAATGAACCTTATAGCAATTTTTTGATAGTCCTTTTTATTTCTTGATCTTTCAAGTTATTTCTTTATCGTGTTTTTGTCTTGATCATCCAAGTTACTTCTTGATCGTGCTAGTTACTTCTTTATCTTCCTAATGACTTTATCGTCCATTTGACTTTTATGTCCTTATGACTTGATCGTCTTTGTGACTTAATCTTTCTAGTGACTTGCCCGTCTTCGTGACTAGATAGTCCAAGTAAATTCTTGATCGTTCTAGTTACTTCATGATCTCTTTAATGACTTTATCCTCCTTTTGACTTTATTCTCCTTATGACTTGATCGTCATTGTGAATAAATTGTAATTACCATTCTATCGTCTTTTTAGCTTAACTTTTCTAGTGACTTGATCGTCCAAGTTACTTCATGAACCTTCTTAACTTTATGATAGTTCTTTTAACTTCTTGTTCTTCCAAGTCACTTCTTGATCGTGTTAATTACTTCTTGGTAGTCCTTTGACTTGATAGTTTTTGTGACTCGATCGTTTGTAAGACTTGAAAGTCTTGTGACTTGATCATTTTTGTAAGCAGATCGTCATTAAGACTTGATCGTCTTTGTGACTTAATCTTTCTAGTGACTTGCTTGTCTTAGTAACAAGAACGTAGAAGTAACTTCATGAGTTTTCTAGTAACTTTTTGATAGTTCTTTTCACTTCTTGATTGCCAAGTCAAATCTTGATCGTGCTTGCTACTTCTTGATCTTTCTTATGACTTTATCGTAACTTGTCTTAATTTTGGTCTAAGACTTGATCTTCTTTGTGACTTTTACTTCCCTGTGAATAAATCTTCATTTAGACTCTATCGTCTTTGTGACTTAATCTTTCTAGTAACTTGATAGTACAAGATAATTAATGAACCTTATAGTAATTTTTTGAAAGTTCTTTTTACTTCTTGATCTTCCAAGTCAGAAGAACTATCAAAAAGATACTAAAAGGTTCAGGAAGTCACTTGGACGATCAATTCACTGGAAAGATTAAGCCAAAAAGTCGATAGAGTGCTAATTACAATTTATTCACAGGGACGATAATGTCACAATGACGATCAAGTCATAAGGACAAAAAGCTCAATAGGACGATAAAAGCATAAGGACGATCAAGAAATTACTTGGAAGATCAAGAAGTGAAAAGGACTATCAAAAAATAATTATAAGGTTCATTAATTTTCTTGTACCATCAAGTTACTTGAAAGATTTATTCACAAAGACGATCAAGTCTTAATGAAGATCTATTTACAATAACGATCAAGTCACAAGACTATCAAGTCACACAAACGATCGAGTTACAAATACTTTCAAGTCAAAGGACGACCAAGAAGTAATTAACACGATCAAGAAGTGAATTGAAAGATTAAGAAATAAAAAGAAGAAAAAAGAGCTATCAAAAAGTTACTAGAAGGTTCAGGAAGTTACTTGGACGATCAATTCACTAGAAAGATTAAGCTAAAAGACGATAGAGTGCTAATTACAATTTATTCACAGGGACGATAATGTCACTAAGACGATCAAGTCATAAGGACAATAAAGTCAAGAGGACGATAAAGCCATTAGGAAGATCAAGAATTAACTAGAACGATCATAAATTTACTTGGACGATCTTGTCACAAAGACGGGCAAGTCACTAGAAAGATTAAGTCACAAAGACGATCAAGTTATAAGGACGATCAAGATAAAACTAACACGATCAAGAAATGACTTGGAAGATCAAGAAGTAAAAAGGACTATCAAAAAGTTACTATAAGGTTCATGAAGTTACTTGGACGATAAAGTCACTAGAAATATTAAGCCAAAAAGACGATAGAGTCTAAATGACGATTTATTCACAGGGAAGTAAAAGTCACAAAGTCGATCAAGTCTTAAGGACAATTAAGACAAGAGTACGATCAAGTCATATGAAAGATCAGGAAGTAGCAAGCACGATCAATTCATATGAATGATCAAGATGTAGCAGGCACGATCAAGATTTGACTTAGCAATCAAAGAGTGAAAAGAACTATCAAAAAGTTACTATAAAGTTCATGAAGTTACTTCTCCGTTCGTGTCACTAAGACAGGCAAGTCACTAGAAAGATTAAGTCACAAAGACGATCAAGTCTTAGACCAAAATTTAGACAAGAGTACGATCAAGTCATAAGAAAGATCAGGAAGTAGCAAGCACGATCAATTCATATCAATGATCAAGATGTAGCAAGCACGATCAAGATTTGACTTAGCAATCAAAGAGTGAAAAGAACTATCAAAAAGTTAATGAACCTTATTGTAATTTTCTGAAAGTTCTTTTTACTTCTTGATCTTCCAAGTCATTTCTTGATCGTGTTAGTTTTATCATGATCTTCCTTATGACTTGATCGTGTTTTTGACTTGATCATCCAAGTATCTCCTTGATCGTGCTAGTTACTTCTTTATCTTCCTAATTACTTTATCGTCCATTTGACTTTTATGTCCTTATGATTTGATCGTCTTTGTGACTTAATCTTTCTAGTGACTTGTGTGTCTTAGTGACAAGAACGGAGAAGTAACTTCATGAACTTTAAAGTAACTTTTTGATAGTTCTTTTCACTTCTTGATTGCTAAGTCAAATCTTTATCGTGCTTGCTACATCTTAATCATTCATATGATTTGATCGTGCTTGCTACTTCCTGATCTTTCATATGACTTGATCGTACTCTTGTCTAAATTGTCCTTAAGACTTGATCGACTTTTTGACTTTTACTTCCCTGTGTATAAATCGTCATTTAGACTCTATCGTCTTTGTGACTTAATCTTTCTAGTTACTGGATAGTACAAGGAAATTAATGAACCTTATAGTAATTTTTTGAAAGTTCTTTATACTTCTTGATCTTCCAAGTCATTTCTTGATCGTGTTAGTTTTATCTTGGTCGTCCTTATGACTTGATCGTCTTTGTCCCTAAATCTCTCTAGTGACTTGCCCGTCTTCGTGACTAGATCGTCCAAGTAAATTCTTGATCGTTCTAGTTACTTCTTGATCTTCCTAGTCGCTTTATCGTCTTCTTGACTTTATTGTCCTTATGACTTGGTCGTCATTGTGACTTTGTCGTTCCTGTGAATAAATTGTAATTAACACTCTATCGTCTTTTTGGCTTAATATTTCTAGTGACTTTATCGTCCAAGTAACTTCATGAACCTTATAGTAACTTAATGATAGTTCTTTTAACTTCTTGTTCTTCTAAGTCACTTCTTGTTCTTCTAAGTCACTTCTTGTTCTTCTAAGTCACTTCTTGTTCTTCTAAGTCACTTCTTGTTCTTCTAAGTCACTTCTTGATCGTGTTAATTACTTCTTGTTCGTCCTTTGACTTGATAGTTTTTATGACTCGATCGTTAGTGTGACTTGATAGTCTTGTGACTTGATCATTTTTGTAACCAGATCGTCATTAAGACAAGATCGTCTTTATGACTTTTACTTCCCTGTGAGTAAAACGTCATTTAGACTCTATCGTATTTGTGACTTAATCTTTCTAGTAACTTGATAGTACAAGAAAATTAATGAACCTTATTGTTATTTTCTGATTGTCTTTTTTTCTTCTTGATCTTCCAAATCACTTCTTGATCGTGTTAGTTTTATCTTGATCGTCCATTTGACTTGATCGTGTTTTTGACTTGATCATCCAAGTAACTTCTTGATCGTGCTAGTTACTTCTTTATCTTCCTAATGACTTTATCGTCCATTTGACTTTTATGTCCTTATGACTTGATCGTCTTTGTGACATTATCGTCCCTGTGAATAAATTGTAATTAACACTCTATCGTCTTTGTGACTTAATCTTTCTAGTTACCTGAAAGTACAAGAAAATTAATGAACCTAATAGTTATTTTTTGATAGTCCTTTACACTTTTTGATCTTCCAAGTCATTTTTTGATCGTGTTAGTTTTATCTTGATCGTCCTTATGTATTGATCGTTTTTATGACTTAATCTTTCTAGTGACTTGCCCGTCTTCGTGATTAGATCGTCCAAGTAAATTCTTGATCGTTCTAGTTACTTATTGATCTTCCTATTGGCTTTATCGTCTTCTTGACTTTATTGTCCTTAAGACTTGATCGTCTTTGTGACTTTATCGTCCCTCTGAATAAATTGTAATTAACACTCTATCGTCTTTGTGACTTAATCTTTCTAGTAACCTGAAAGTACAA
Source organism: Brachionus asplanchnoidis (assembly GCA_025491095.1). Lineage (NCBI taxonomy): Eukaryota > Metazoa > Rotifera > Eurotatoria > Ploima > Brachionidae > Brachionus > Brachionus asplanchnoidis. The sequence continues at coordinate 123,586 of JAILYF010000113.1, read as the reverse complement.
GAAAATTAATGAACCTAATAGTTATTTTTTGATAGTCCTTTTCACTTTTTGATCTTCCAATTCATTTCTTGATCGTGTTTGTTTTATCTTGATCGTCCTTATAACTCGATCGTCTTTGTGACTTAATCATTCTAGTGACTTGCCCGTCTTCGTGACTAGATCGTCCAAGTAAATTCTTGATCGTTTTAGTTAATTCTTGATCTTCCTAATGGTTTAATCGTCCTATTGCCTTTATTGTCCTAATGACTTGATCGTCATTGTGACTTTATCGCTCCTGCGAATAAATTGTAATTAACACTTTATCGGTTTTTTGACTTAATCTTTCTAGTGACTAGATCGTCCAAGTAACTTAATGAACCTTTAGGAACTTTATGATAGTTCTTTTAACGTCATGTTCTTCCAAGTGACTTCTTGATCGTGATAATTACTTCTTGGTCGTCCTTTGACTTAAAAGTCCTTTGACTAGATCGTTTTTGTAACTAGATCATCATTCAGACTTGATCGTCTTTGTGACTTTATCGTCCCTCTGAATAAATTGTAATTAACACTCTATCGTCTTTGTGACTTAATCTTTCTAGTAACCTGAAAGTACAAGAAAATTAATGAACCTAATAGTTATTTTTTGATAGTCCTTTTCACTTTTTGATCTTCCAATTCATTTCTTGATCGTGTTTGTTTTATCTTGATCGTCCTTATAACTCGATCGTCTTTGTGACTTAATCATTCTAGTGACTTGCCCGTCTTCGTGACTAGATCGTCCAAGTAAATTCTTGATCGTTTTAGTTAATTCTTGATCTTCCTAATGGTTTAATCGTCCTATTGCCTTTATTGTCCTAATGACTTGATCGTCATTGTGACTTTATCGCTCCTGCGAATAAATTGTAATTAACACTTTATCGGTTTTTTGACTTAATCTTTCTAGTGACTAGATCGTCCAAGTAACTTAATGAACCTTTAAGAACTTTATGATAGTTCTTTTAACGTCATGTTCTTCCAAGTGACTTCTTGATCGTGATAATTACTTCTTGGTCGTCCTTTGACTTAAAAGTCCTTTGACTAGATCGTTTTTGTAACTAGATCATCATTCAGACTTGATCGTTTTTGTGACTTTATCTTTCTAGTCACTAGTTCGTCTTAGTTACAAGAACGTAGAAATAACTTCATGAACTTTCAAGTAACTTTTTGATAGTTCTTTTCACTTCTTGATTGCCAAGTCAAATCTTGATCGTGCTTGCTACTTCTTGATCTTTCTGATGACTTGATCGTTCTCTTGACTTATTTGTCCTTACGACTTGATCGTCTTTGTGACTTAATCTTTCTAGAAACTTTATAGTACAAGTAAATTAATGAACCTTATAGTAATTTTTTGATAGTCCTTTTTATTTCTTGATCTTTCAAGTTATTTCTTTATCGTGTTTTTGTCTTGATCATCCAAGTTACTTCTTGATCGTGCTAGTTACTTCTTTATCTTCCTAATGACTTTATCGTCCATTTGACTTTTATGTCCTTATGACTTGATCGTCTTTGTGACTTAATCTTTCTAGTGACTTGCCCGTCTTCGTGACTAGATAGTCCAAGTAAATTCTTGATCGTTCTAGTTACTTCATGATCTCTTTAATGACTTTATCCTCCTTTTGACTTTATTCTCCTTATGACTTGATCGTCATTGTGAATAAATTGTAATTAACATTCTATCGTCTTTTTAGCTTAACTTTTCTAGTGACTTGATCGTCCAAGTTACTTCATGAACCTTCTTAACTTTATGATAGTTCTTTTAACTTCTTGTTCTTCCAAGTCACTTCTTGATCGTGTTAATTACTTCTTGGTAGTCCTTTGACTTGATAGTTTTTGTGACTCGATCGTTTGTAAGACTTGAAAGTCTTGTGACTTGATCATTTTTGTAAGCAGATCGTCATTAAGACTTGATCGTCTTTGTGACTTAATCTTTCTAGTGACTTGCTTGTCTTAGTAACAAGAACGTAGAAGTAACTTCATGAACTTTCAAGTAACTTTTTGATAGTTCTTTTCACTTCTTGATTGCCAAGTCAAATCTTGATCGTGCTTGCTACTTCTTGATCTTCCTAATGACTTTATTGTCTACTTGACTTTATTGTCCTTATGACTTGATCGTCCTTCTGACTTTTTCGTCCGTGTGAATACATTGTAATTAAAACTCTATCGTCTTTTTGGCTTAATCTTTCTAGTGACTTGATCGTCCAAGTAACTTCCTGAACCTTCTAGTAACTTTTTGATAGCTCTTTTTTCTTCTTAATCTTCCAATTCACTTCTTGATCGTGTTAATTACTTCTTGGCCGTCCTTTGACTTGAAAGTATTTGTAACTCGATCGTTTGTGTGACTTGATAGTCTTGTGACTTGATCGTTATTGTAAATAGATCTTTATTAAGACTTGATCGTCTTTGTGAATAAATCTTTCAAGTAACTTGATGGTACAAGAAAATTAATGAACCTTATAATTATTTTTTGATAGTCCTTTTCACTTCTTGATCTTCCAAGTAATTTCTTGATCGTCCTTATGCTTTTATCGTCCTCTTGACCTTTTTGTCCTTATGACTTGATCGGCATTGTGACATTATCGTCCCTGTGAATAAATTGTAATTAGCACTCTATCGTCTTTTTGGCTTAATCTTTCTAGTGAATTGATCGTCCAAGTAACTTCCTGAACCTTTTAGTATCTTTTTGATATTTCTTTTTCATTCTTTTTTCTTCTTGATCTTCCAAGTCACTTCTTGATCTTTCTTATGACTTGATCGTACTCTTGACTTAATTGTCCTTACGACTCTATGGTCTTTGTGACTTAATCTTTCTAGTTACTTGATAGTACAAGAAAATTAATGAACCTTATTATAATTTTTTGATAGTCCTTTTTACTTCTTGATCTTTCAAGTAATTTCTTGATCGAGTTAGTTTTATCTTGATCGTCCGTATGACTTGATCGTTCTTGTGACTTAATCTTTCTAGTGACTTGCCCGTCTTCGTGAATAGATAGTCAAAGTAAATTCTTGATCGTTCTAGTTACTTCTTGATCTTCCTAATGACTTTATTGTCCTTATGACATGATCGTCCTTGTGACTTTTTCGTCCGTGTGAATACATTGTAATTAAAACTCTATCGTCTTTTTGGCTTAATCTTTCTAGTGACTTGATCGTCCAAGTAACTTCCTGAACCTTCTTGTAACTTTTTGATAGCTCTTTTTTCTTCTTTTTTCTTCTAAATCTTCCAATTCACTTCTTGATCGTGTTAATTACTTCTTGGTCGTCCTTTGACTTGAAAGTATTTGTGACTCGATCGTTTGTGTGACTTGATCGTTACTGTAACTTGATCGTCATTAAGACTTAATCGTCTTTGTGACTTAAACTTTCTAGTGACTTGCTTGTCTTAGTGACAAGAACGTAGAAGTAACTTCATGAACTTTCTAGTTACTTTTTGATAGTTCTTTTCACTTCTTGATCTTCCAAGTCAAATCTTGATCGTTCTAGCTACTTTTTGATCTTTCTTATGATTTGATCGTACTCTTGAATTAATTGTCCTTACGACTTGATCGTCTTTGTGACTTAATCTTCCCTGTAAATAAATCGTCATTAAGACTCTAACGTCTTTGTGAATAAATCTTTCAAGTAACTTGATGGTACAAGAAAATTAATGAACCTTATAATTATTTTTTGATAGTTCTTTTTACTTCTCGATCTTCAAAGTCAAATCTTGATCATGCTTGCTACTTCTTGATCTTTCTTATGACTTGATCGTACTCTTGACTTAATAGTCCTTACAACTTGATCGTCTTTGTGCCTTTATCTTTCTCGTGACTTCCTCGTCATGGTGAATTGATCGTCCAAGTAACTAAATGAACCTTATTGTAATTTTTTGATAGTCCTTTTCACTTCCTGATCTTCCAAGCCATTTCTTGATCGTGTTTGTTTTATCTTGATCGTCCTTATGACTTGATCATCTTTGTGACTTAATCTTTCAAGTGACCTGCCGGTCTTCGTGTCTTGATCGTCCAAGGTTACTTCTTGATTGTGCTAGTTACTTCTTTATCTTTCTAATGACTCTATTGTCCTGATGACTTTATTGTCCTTATGACTTTACTTCTTTGTGATTTTATCGTCCCTGTGGAAAAATTGTAATTTACACTCTATCGTCTTTGTGCCTTAATCTTTCTAGTGACTTGCTCGTCTTGGTGAAATCATCGTCCAATTAACTTAATGGACCATATATTAATTTTTTGATAGTTCTTTTCACTCTTGATCTTCCAAATCATTTCTGTTTCGTTTTAATTTTATCTTGATCGTCCTTAAGACTTGATCGTCTTTGTGACTTAATCTTTCTAGTGACTTGATCGTCCAAGTAACTTCCTGAACCTTCTAGTAACTTGTTGATAGTTCTTTTTTCTTCTTTATTCTTCTTGTTCTTCCAAGTCACTTCTTGATCGTGTTAATTACTTCTTGGTCGTCCTTTGACTTGATAGTCTTGTGACTTGATCATTATTGTAACTAGATCGTCATTAAGACTTGATCGTCTTTGTGACTTAAACTTTCCAGTGACTTATTTGTCTTAGTAACAAGAACGTAGAAGTAACTTCATGAACTTTCTAGTTACTTTTTGATAGTTCTTTTCAATTCTTGATCTTCCAAGTCATTTCCTGATCGTGTTTGTTTTATCTTGCCCGTCTCCTTGACTTGATCGTCCAAGTAACTTCTTTAACGTACTAGTTACTTCTTGATCTTTCTAATGACTTTATCGTCCTCTTGACTTTATTGTCCTAATGACTTGATCGTCTGTGTGACTTTATCGTCCCTGTGAATAAATTGTAATTAACACTCTTTCGTTTTTTTGGCTTAATCTTTCTTATGACTTGATCGTACTCTTGACTTAATTGTCCTTACGTATCTATGGTCTTTGTGACTTAATTTTTCTAGTGACTTGATCGTCCAAGTAACTTCATGAACCTTCTTGTAACTTAATGATAGTTCTTTTTACTTCTTGTTCTTCCAAGTCACTTTTTGATCGTGTGAATTACTTCTTGGTCGTCCTTTGACTTGAAAGTGATTGTGACTCGAGCGTTTGTGTGACTTGATAGTCTTGTGACTTGATCGTTATTGTAACTAGATCGTCATTTAGACTTGATCGTCTTTGTGACTTAATCTTTCTGGTGACTCGCTTGTCTTAGTGACAAGAACGTAGAAGTAACTTCATAAACTTTCTAGTAACTTTTTGATAGTTCTTTTCACTTCTTGATCTTCCAAGTCAAATCTTGATCGGTCTAGCTACTTTTTGATCTTTCTTATGATTTGATCGTACTCTTGACTTAATTGTCCTTACGACTTGATCGTCTTTGTGACTTAATCTTCCCTGTGAATAAATCGTCATTAAGACTCTAACGTCTTTGTGAATTAATCTTTCAAGTAACTTGATGGTACAAGAAAATTAATGAACCTTATAGTTATTTTTTGATAGTCCTTTTCACTTCTTGATCTTCCAAGTCATTTCTTGATCGTGCTAGTTACTTCTTGATCTTCCTTATGACTTGATCGTCTTTGTGACTTTATCTTCCCTGTGAATAAATTGTAATTAACACTCTAACGTCTTTTTGACATAATCTTTCTAGTTACCTGATAGGACAAGAAAATAAATGAACCTTATAGTTATTTTTTGATAGTCCTTTTCTTTTCATGATCTTCAAATTCATTTATTGATCGTGTTATTATTATCTTGATCGTCCTTATGACTTTATCGTCCTCTTGACTTTATTGTCATTATGACTTGATCGTCTTTATGACTTTTTCGTCCCTATGAAAATATTGTAATTAACACTCTTTCGTCGTTTTGGCTTAATCTTTCTAGTGACTTGATCGTTCAAGTAACTTCATGAACCTTCTAGGAATTTTTTGATAGTTCTTTTTACTTCTCGATCTTAAGACTTGATCGTACTCTTGACTTAAAAGTCATTACGATTTGATCGTCTTTGTGCCTTTATCTTTCTCGTGACTTGCTCGTCATGGTGAATTGATCGTCCAAATTACTTAATGAACCTTATTGTAATTTTTTGATATTACTTTTCCTTTCTTGATCTTCAAAGTCATTTCTTGATCGTGTTTGTTTTATCTTGATCGTCCTTATGACTTGATCGTCTTTGTGACTTAATCTTTCTAGTGACCTGCCCGTCTTCGTGACTTGATCGTCCAAGTTACTTCTTGATCGTGCTAGTTACTTCTTGATCTCACTAATGACTCTATTGCCCACATGACTTTATTGTCTTAATGTCTTTACTGCTTTGTGATTTTATCGTCCCTGTGAAAAAATTGTAATTAACACTCTATCGTCTTTGTGCCTTAATCTTTCTCGTGACTTGCTCGTCTTGGTGAAATGATCGTCCAATTAACTTAATGAACCATATAGTAATTTTTTGATAGTTCTTTTCACTTCTTGATCTTCCAAGTAATTTCTTGATCGTCCTTATGACTTGATCGTCAGTGTGACTTTATCTTCCCTGTGAATAGATCGTCATTAAGAATCTTACGTCTTTGTGAATTAATCTTTCAAGTAACTTGATGGTACAAGAAAATTAATGAACCTTATAGTTATTTTTTGATAGTCCTTTTCACTTCTTGATCTTCCAAGTCATTTCTTGATCGTGTTAGTTTTATCTTGATCGTCCTTATGACTTAATCGTCTTTGTGACTTAATCTATCTAGTGACCTGCCCGTCTCGGCGACTTAATCGTCCAAATTACTTCTTGATCGTTCTAGTTACTTCTTGATCTTCCTAATTACTTTATCGTCCCTTTGACTTTATTGTCCTTATGACTTGATCGTCTTTGTGACTTTATCTTCCAAGTGAATTAATTGTAATTAACACTCTAACGTTTTTTTGACTTAATCTTTCTAGTTACCTGATAGAAGAAAATAAATGAACCTTATAGTTATTTTTTGAAAGTCCTTTTCTTTTCATGATCTTCAAATTCATTTCTTGATCGTGTTACTTTATCTTGATTGTCCTTATGACTTGATTGTCTTTGTGACTTTTTCGTTCAAGTGACTTGATCGTCTTTGTGACTTAATCTTCCCTGTGAATAAATCGTCATTAAGACTCTAACGTCTTTGTGAATAAATCTTTCAAGTAACTTGATGGTACAAGAAAATTAATGAACCTTATAATTATTTTTTGATAGTTCTTTTTATTTCTCGATCCTTCAAGTCAAATCTTGATCATGCTTGCTACTTCTTGATCTTTCTTATGACTTGATCGTACTTTTGACTTAATAGTCCTTACGACTTGATCGTCTTTGTGCCTTAATCTTTATAGTTACTTGATAGTACAAGAAAATTAATGAACCTTATTATAATTGTTTGATAGTCCTTTTTACTTCTTGATCTTTCAAGTTATTTCTTGATCGTGTTAGTTTTATCTTGATCGTCCGTATGACTTGATCGTTCTTGTGACTTAATCTTTCTAGTGACTTGCCCGTCTTCGTGAATAGATAGTCAAAGTAAATTCTTGATCGTTCTAGTTACTTCTTGATCTTCCTAATGACTTTATTGTCTACTTGACTTTATTGTCCTTATGACTTGATCGTCCTTGTGACTTGCTCGTCTTGGTGAAATGATCGTCCAATTAACTTAATGAACCATATAGTAATTTTTTGATAGTTCTTTTCACTTCTTGATCTTCCAATTAATTTCTTGATCGTCCTTATGACTTGATCGTCAGTGTGACTTTATCTTCTCTGTGAATAGATCGTCATTAAGAATCTTACGTCTTTGTGAATTAATCTTTCAAGTAACTTGATGGTACAAGAAATTTAATGAACCATATAGTTATTTTTTGATAGTCCTTTTCAATTCTTGATCTTCCAAGTCATTGTTTGATTGTGTTAGTTTTATCTTGATCGTCCTTATGACTTTATCGTCCTCTTGACTTTATTGTCCGTATGACTTGATCGTCATTGTGACTAAATCGTCCATGTGAATAAATTGTAAACTCTCTATCGTCTTTGTGCCTTTATCTTTCTCGTGACTTGCTCGTCATGGTGATTTGATCGTCCAGGTAACTTAATGAACCTTATTGTAATTTTTTGATAGTCCTTTTCACTTCTTGATCTTCCAAGTCATTTCTTGATCGTGTTTGTTTTATCTTGATCGTCCTTATGACTTGATCGTCTTTGTGACTTAATCTTTCTAGTGACTTGCCCGTCTCCTTGACTTGATCGTCCAAGTAACTTCTTTATCGTACTAGTTACTTCTTGATCTTTCTAATGACTTAATCGTCCTCTTGACTTTATTGTCCTAATGACTTGATCGTCTGTGTGACTTTATCGTCCCTGTGAATAAATTGTAATTAACACTCTATCGATTTTTTGGCTTAATCTTTCTTATGACTTGATCGTTCTCTTGACTTAATTGTCCTTACGTCTCTATGGTCTTTGTGACTTAATCTTTCTAGTGACTGTAATGACTTTGCTAACCATAGTTAATCACTTATCCTACCTCTAAAAATGACTTTGCCCAACAATTGTAATTACTTTGCCAACCACTGTTAATCACTTATCCGACCTCTAAAAATGTCTTTGCCCAACAATTGAAATGACTTTGCCCAACAATTGTAATGACTTTGCCCAACAATTATGATAACTTTGCCCAACAATTGTAATGACTTTGCCAAACAATTGTAATGACTTTGCCAACCACTATTAGTCACTTATCCCACCTTCTAAAAATGTCTTTGCCCAACAATTGTAATGACTTTGCCAACCACTGTAAATCACTTATTCGACCTCCAAAAATGACTTTGCTCAACAATTGTAGTTACTTTGCCAACCACTGTTAATCACTTATCCGACCACTAAAAATGACTTTGCCCAACAATTGTAATGACTTTGCCAACCACTGTTAATCACTTATCCGACCTCTAAAAATGACTTTGCCTAACAATTGTAATGATTTTCCTAACCACTGTTTATCACTAATCCGACCTCTAAAATTGTCTTTGCCCAACAATTGGAATGACTTTGCCAACCACTGTTAATGACTTATATGACCTCCAAAAATGACTTTGCTCAACAATTGTGATGACTTTTCTAACCACCTGTAATCATTTAACCGACCTCTAAAAATGACTTTGCCCAACAATTGTAATGACTTTGCCCAACAATTGTAATGACCTTGCCCAACAATTGTAATGACTTTGCCAACCATAGTTAATCACTTATCCTACCTCTAAAAATGACTTTGCCCAACAATTGTAATGACTTTGCCAACCACTATAAATCACTTATACGACCTCCAAAAATGACTTTGCTCAACAATTGTAGTTACTTTGCCAACAACTGGTAATGACTTTGCCCCCTACTGTTAATCACTTATCCGACCTCTAAAATTGTCGTTGCTCAACAATTGTGATGACTTTTCTAACCACTGTTAATCATTTAACCGACCTCTAAAAATGACTTTGCCCAACAATTGTAATGACTTTGCCCAACAATTGTAATGACTTTGCCCAACAATTGTAATGACCTTGCCCAACAATTGTAATGACTTTGCCAACCACTGTTAATCACTTATCCGACCTCTAAAAATGTCTTTGCCCAACAATTGAAATGACTTTGCCAACCATAGTTAATCACTTATCCGACCTCTAAAAATGACTTTGCCCAACAATTGGAATGACTTTGCCAACCACTGTTAATGACTTATATGACCTCCAAAAATGACTTTGCTCAACAATTGTGATGACTTTTCTAACCACCTGTAATCATTTAACCGACCTCTAAAAATGACTTTGCCCAACAATTGTAATGACTTTGCCCAACAATTGTAATGACCTTGCCCAACAATTGTAATGACTTTGCCAACCATAGTTAATCACTTATACGACCTCCAAAAATGACTTTGCTCAACAATTGTAGTTACTTTGCCAACAACTGGTAATGACTTTGCCCCCTACTGTTAATCACTTATCAGACCTCTAAAATTGTCGTTGCTCAACAATTGTGATGACTTTTCTAACCACTGTTAATCATTTAACCGACCTCTAAAAATGACTTTGCCCAACAATTGTAATTACTTTGCCAACCACTGTTAATCACTTATCCGACCTCTAAAAATGTCTTTGCCCAACAATTGAAATGACTTTGCCCAACAATTGTAATGACTTTGCCCAACAATTATAATAACTTTGCCCAACAATTGTAATGACTTTGCCAAACAATTGTTATGACTTTGCCAACCACTATTAATCACTCATCCCACCTTCTAAAAATGTCTTTGCCCAACAATTGTAATGACTTTGCCAACCACTGTTAATGACTTATATGACCTCCAAAAATGACTTTGCCCAACAATTGTAATGACTTTGCCCAACAATTGTAATGACCTTGCCCAACAATTGTAATGACTTTGCCAACCATAGTTAATCACTTATCCGACCTCTAAAAATGACTTTGCCCAACAATTGTAATTACTTTGCCAACCACTGTTAATCACTTATCCGACCTCTAAAAATGTCTTTGCCCAACAATTGAAATGACTTTGCCCAACAATTGTAATGACTTTGCCCAACAATTATAATAACTTTGCCCAACAATTGTAATGACTTTGCCAAACAATTGTAATGACTTTGCCAACCACTATTAATCACTCATCCCACCTTCTAAAAATGTCTTTGCCCAACAATTGTAATGACTTTGCCAACCACTGTAAATCACTTATACGACCTCCAAAAATGACTTTGCTCAACAATTGTAGTTACTTTGCCAACCACTGTTAATCACTTATCCGACCTCTAAAAATGACTTTGCCCAACAATTGTAATGACTTTGCCGACCACTGTTAATCACTTATCCGACCTCTAAAAATGACTTTGCCTAACAATTGTAGTTACTTTGCCAACATCTGGTAATGACTTTGCCCCCTACTGTTAATCACTTATCCGACCTCTAAAATTGTCGTTGCCCAACAATTGTAATGACTTTGCCAACCACTGTTAATCACTTATCCGACCTCTAAAAATGACTTTGCCTAACAATTGTAGTTACTTTGCCAACAACTGGGAATGACTTTGCCCTCTACTGTTAATCACTTATCCGACCTCTAAAATTGTCTTTTCCCAACAATTGAAATGACTTTGCCCAACAATTGTAATGACTTTGCCCAACAATTATAATAACTTTGCCCAACAATTGTAATGACTTTGCCAAACAATTGTAATGACTTTGCCAACCACTATTAATCACTCATCCCACTTTCAAAAAGTGTCTTTGCCCAACAATTGTAATGACTTTGCCAACCACTGTAAATCACTTATACGACCTCCAAAAATGACTTTGCTCAACAATTGTAGTTACTTTGCCAACCACTGTTAATCACTTATCCGACCTATAAAAATGACTTTGCCCAACAATTGTAATGACTTTGCCAACCACTGTTAATCACTTATCCGACCTCTAAAAATGACTTTGCCTAACAATTGGAATGATTTTCCTAACCACTGTTTATCACTAATCCGACCTCTAAAATTGTCTTTGCCCAACAATTGGAATGACTTTGCCAACCACTGTAAATGACTTATATGACCTCCAAAAATGACTTTGCTCAACAATTGTGATGACTTTTCTAACCACTGTTAATCATTTAACCGACCTCTAAAAATGAATTTGCCCAACAATTGAAATGACTTTGCCCACCACTGTTAATCACTTATCCGACCTCTAAAAATGACATTGCCCAACAATTGTAATGACCTTGCCCAACAATTGTAATGACCTTGCCCAACAATTGTAATGACTTTGCCAACCATAGTTAATCACTTATACTACCTCTAAAAATGACTTTGCCTAACAATTGTAATTACTTTGCCAACCACTGGAAATGACTTTGCCCACCACTGTTAATAACTTATCCGACCTCTAAAAATGACTTCGCCCAACAATTGTAATGACTTTGCCCAACAATTGTAATTACTTTGCCCAACAATTGTAATGACCATGCCTAACAATTGTAATGATTTTCTTAACCAGTGTTTATCACTAATCCGACCTCTAAAATTGTCTTTGCCCAACAATTGTAATGACTTTGCCCAACAATTGTAATGACTTTGCACACCACTGTTAATCATTTAACCGACCTCTAAAAATGACTTTGCCCAACAATTGTAATGACTTTGCCCAACAATTGTAATGACTTTGCCCACCACTGTTAATCACTTATCCGACCTCTAAAAATGACATTGCCCAACAATTGTAATGACTTTGCCCAACAATTGTAATTACTTTGCCCAACAATTGTAATGACCTTGCCGAACAATTGTAATGACTTTGCCAACCATAGTTAATCACTTATCCTACTTCTAAAAATGACTTTGCCTAACAATTGTAATGACTTTGCCCAACAATTATAATTACTTTGCCCAACAATTGTAATGACTTTGCAAAACAATTGTAATTACTTTGCCAACCACTATTAATCCATTGTCCCACCTTCTAAAAATGTCTTTGCCCAACAATTGTAATTGTAATAACCACTGTAAATCACTTATACGACCTCCAAAAATGACTTTGCTCAATAATTGTAGTTACTTTGCCAACCACTGTTAATCACTTATCCGACCTCTAAAAATTGTTATGATTTTCCTAACCAGTGTTTATCACTAATCCGACCTCTAAAATTGTCTTTGCCCAACCACTGGTAATGACTTTTCCCATCACTGTTAATCACTTATCGGTTGGCAAAGTCATTACAATTGTTGGGCAAGGTCATTACAATTGTTGGGCAAAGTCATTACAATTGTTGGGCAAGGTCATTACAATTGTTGGGCAAAGTCATTACAATTGTTGGGCAAAGTCATTACAATTGTTGGGCAAAGTCATTTTTGGAGGTCATATAAGTCATTAACAGTGGTTGGCAAAGTCATTACAATTGTTGGGCAACGACAATTTTAGAGGTCGGATAGGTGATTAACAGTAGGGGGCAAAGTCATTACCAGTTGTTGGCAAAGTAACTACAATTGTTGAGCAAAGTCATTTTTGGAGGTCGTATAAGTGATTTACAGTGGTTGGCAAAGTCATTACAATTGTTGGGCAAAGTCATTTTTAGAGTTAGGATAAGTGATTAACTATGGTTGGCAAAGTCATTACAATTGTTGGGCAAGGTCATTACAATTGTTGGGCAAAGTCATTACAATTGTTGGGCAAAGTCATTTTTAGAGGTCGGTTAAATGATTAACAGTGGTTAGAAAAGTCATCACAATTGTTGAGCAAAGTCATTTTTGGAGGTCATATAAGTCATTTACAGTGGTTGGCAAAGTCATTCCAATTGTTGGGCAAAGACAATTTTAGAGGTCGGATTAGTGATAAACAGTGGTTAGGAAAATCATTCCAATTGTTAGGCAAAGTCATTTTTAGAGGTCGGATAAGTGATTAAAAGTGGTTGGCAAAGTCATTACAATTGTTGGGCAAAGTCATTTTTAGAGGTCGGATAAGTGATTAACAGTGGTTGGCAAAGTAACTACAATTGTTGAGCAAAGTCATTTTTTGAGGTCGTATAAGTGATTTACAGTGGTTGGCAAAGTCATTACAATTGTTGGGCAAAGACATTTTTAGAAGGTGGGATGAGTGATTAATAGTGGTTGGCAAAGTCATTACAATTGTTTGGCAAAGTCATTACAATTGTTGGGCAAAGTTATTATAATTGTTGGGCAAAGTCATTACAATTGTTGGGAAAAGTCATTTCAATTGTTGGGCAAAGACATTTTAGAGGTCGGATAAGTGATTAACAGTGGTTGGCAAAGTAATTACAATTGTTGGGCAAAGTCATTTTTAGAGGTCGGATAAGTGATTAACTATGGTTGGCAAAGTCATTACAATTGTTGGGCAAGGTCATTACAATTGTTGGGCAAAGTCATTACAATTGTTGGGCAAAGTCATTTTTAGAGGTCGGTTAAATGATTAACAGTGGTTTGAAAAGTCATCACAATTGTTGAGCAAAGTCATTTTTGGAGGTCATATAAGTCATTAACAGTGGTTGGCAAAGTCATTCCAATTGTTGGGCAAAGACAATTTTAGAGGTCGGATTAGTGATAAACAGTGGTTAGGAAAATCATTCCAATTGTTGAGCAAAGTTATTTTTGGAGGTAGTATAAGTGATTTACAGTGGTTGGCAAAGTCATTACAATTGTTGGGCAAAGACATTTTTAGAAGGTGGGATGAGTGATTAATAGTGGTTGGCAAAGTCATTACAATTGTTGGGCAAAGTTATTATAATTGTTGGGCAAAGTCATTACAATTGTTGGGAAAAGTCATTTCAATTGTTGGGCAAAGACATTTTAGAGGTCGGATAAGTGATTAACAGTGGTTGGCAAAGTAATTACAATTGTTGGGCAAAGTCATTTTTAGAGGTCGGATAAGTGATTAACTATGGTTGGCAAAGTCATTACAATTGTTGGGCAAGGTCATTACAATTGTTGGGCAAAGTCATTTTTGGAGGTCATATAAGTCATTAACAGTGGTTGGCAAAGTCATTACAATTGTTGGGCAAAGACATTTTTAGAAGGTGGGATGAGTGATTAATAGTTGTTGGCAAAGTTATAACAATTGTTTGGCAAAGTCATTACAATTGTTGGGCAAAGTTATTATAATTGTTTGGCAAAGTCATTACAATTGTTGGGCAAAGTCATTTCAATTGTTGGGCAAAGACATTTTTAGAGGTCGGATAAGTGATTAACAGTGGTTGGCAAGGTAATTACAATTGTTGGGCAAAGTCATTTTTAGAGGTCGGATAAGTGATTAACTATGGTTGGCAAAGTCATTACAATTGTTGGGCAAGGTCATTACAATTGTTGGGCAAAGTCATTACAATTGTTGGGCAAAGTCATTTTTGGAGGTCATATAAGTCATTACCAGTGGTTGGCAAAGTAACTACAATTGTTGGGCAAAGTCATTTTTAGAGGTCGGATAAGTGATTAACAGTGATGTGAAAAGTCATTACCAGTGGTTGGCTGAAGAAACTACAATTGTTGAGCAAAGTCATTTTTGGAGGTCGTATAAGTGATTTTCAGTGGTTGGCAAAGTCATTACAATTGTTGGGCAAAGACATTTTTAGAAGGTGGGATAAGTGATTAATAGTGGTTGGCAAAGTCATTACAATTGTTTGGCAAAGTCATTACAATTGTTGGGCAAAGTCATTACAATCGTTGGGCAAAGTCATTTCAATTGTTGGGCAATGTCATTTTTTGAGGTCGGATAAGTGATTAACAATAGTGGGCAAAGTCATTACCAGTTGTTGGCAAAGTCATTTCAATTTTTGGGCAAAGACATTTTTAGAGGTCGGATAAGTGATTAACAATGGTTGGCAAAGTCATTACAATTGTTGGGCAAGGTCATTACAATTGTTGGGCAAAGTCATTACAATTGTTGGGCAAAGTCATTACAATTGTTGGGCAAAGTCATTTTTAGAGGTCGGTTAAATGATTAACAGTGGTTAGAAAAGTCATCACAATTGTTGAGCAAAGTCATTTTTGGAGGTCATATAAGTCATTAACAGTGGTTGGAAAAGTCATTAAAATTGTTGGGCAACGACAATTTTAGAGGTCGGATAAGTGATTAACAGTAGGGGGCAAAGTCATTACCAGTTGTTGGCAAAGTAACTACAATTGTTGAGCAAAGTCATTTTTGGAGGTCGTATAAGTGATTTACAGTGGTTGGCAAAGTAACTACAATTGTTGAGCAAAGTCATTTTTGGAGGTCGTATAAGTGATTTACAGTGGTTGGCAAAGTCATTACAATTGTTGGGCAAAGACACTTTTTGAAAGTGGGATGAGTGATTAATAGTGGTTGGCAAAGTCATTACAATTGTTTGGCAAAGTCATTACAATTGTTGGGCAAAGTCATTTTTAGAGGTATGATAAGTGATTAACTATGGTTGGCAAAGTCATTACAATTGTTGGGCAAGGTCATTACAATTGTTGGGCAAAGTCATTACAATTGTTGGGCAAAGTCATTTTTAGAGGTCGGTTAAATGATTAACAGTGGTTAGAAAAGTCATCACAATTGTTGAGCAAAGTCATTTTTGGAGGTCATATAAGTCATTAACAGTGGTTGGCAAAGTCATTCCAATTGTTGGGCAAAGACAATTTTAGAGGTCGGATTAGTGATAAACAGTGGTTAGGAAAATCATTCCAATTGTTAGGCAAAGTCATTTTTAGAGGTCGGATAAGTGATTAACAGTGGTTGGCAAAGTCATTACAATTGTTGGGCAAAGTCATTTTTAGAGGTCGGATAAGTGATTAACAGTGGTTGGCAAAGTAACTACAATTGTTGAGCAAAGTCATTTTTGGAGGTAGTATAAGTGATTTACAGTGGTTGGCAAAGTCATTACAATTGTTGGGCAAAGACATTTTTAGAAGGTGGGATGAGTGATTAATAGTGGTTGGCAAAGTCATTACAATTGTTTGGCAAAGTCATTACAATTGTTGGGCAAAGTTATTATAATTGTTGGGCAAAGTCATTACAATTGTTGGGAAAAGTCATTTCAATTGTTGGGCAAAGACATTTTAGAGGTCGGATAAGTGATTAACAGTGGTTGGCAAAGTAATTACAATTGTTGGGCAAAGTCATTTTTAGAGGTCGGATAAGTGATTAACTATGGTTGGCAAAGTCATTACAATTGTTGGGCAAGGTCATTACAATTGTTGGGCAAAGTCATTACAATTGTTGGGCAAAGTCATTTTTGGAGGTCATATAAGTCATTAACAGTGGTTGGCAAAGTCATTACAATTGTTGGGCAAAGACATTTTTAGAAGGTGGGATGAGTGATTAATAGTTGTTGGCAAAGTCATAACAATTGTTTGGCAAAGTCATTACAATTGTTGGGCAAAGTTATTATAATTGTTTGGCAAAGTCATTACAATTGTTGGGCAAAGTCATTTCAATTGTTGGGCAAAGACATTTTTAGAGGTCGGATAAGTGATTAACAGTGGTTGGCAAGGTAATTACAATTGTTGGGCAAAGTCATTTTTAGAGGTCGGATAAGTGATTTACTATGGTTGGCAAAGTCATTACAATTGTTGGGCAAGGTCATTACAATTGTTGGGCAAAGTCATTCCAATTGTTGGGCAAAGTCATTTTTGGAGGTCATATAAGTCATTACCAGTGGTTGGCAAAGTAACTACAATTGTTGGGCAAAGTCATTTTTAGAGGTATGATAAGTGATTAACTATGGTTGGCAAAGTCATTACAATTGTTGGGCAAGGTCATTACAATTGTTGGGCAAAGTCATTACAATTGTTGGGCAAAGTCATTTTTAGAGGTCGGTTAAATGATTAACAGTGGTTAGAAAAGTCATCACAATTGTTGAGCAAAGTCATTTTTGGAGGTCATATAAGTCATTAACAGTGGTTGGCAAAGTCATTCCAATTGTTGGGCAAAGACAATTTTAGAGGTCGGATTAGTGATAAACAGTGGTTAGGAAAATCATTCCAATTGTTAGGCAAAGTCATTTTTAGAGGTCGGATAAGTGATTAACAGTGGTTGGCAAAGTCATTACAATTGTTGGGCAAAGTCATTTTTAGAGGTCGGATAAGTGATTAACAGTGGTTGGCAAAGTAACTACAATTGTTGAGCAAAGTCATTTTTGGAGGTAGTATAAGTGATTTACAGTGGTTGGCAAAGTCATTACAATTGTTGGGCAAAGACATTTTTAGAAGGTGGGATGAGTGATTAATAGTGGTTGGCAAAGTCATTACAATTGTTTGGCAAAGTCATTACAATTGTTGGGCAAAGTTATTACAATTGTTGGGCAAAGTCATTCCAATTGTTGGGCAAAGTCATTTTTGGAGGTCATATAAGTCATTACCAGTGGTTGGCAAAGTAACTACAATTGTTGGGCAAAGACATTTTTAGAAGGTGGGATGAGTGATTAATAGTTGTTGGCAAAGTCATTACAATTGTTTGGCAAAGTCATTACAATTGTTGGGCAAGGTCATTACAATTGTTGGGCAAAGTCATTACAATTGTTGGGCAAAGTCATTTTGGAGGTCATATAAGTCATTAACAGTGGTTGGCAAAGTCATTACAATTGTTGGGCAAAGACATTTTTAGAAGGTGGGATGAGTGATTAATAGTTGTTGGCAAAGTCATAACAATTGTTTGGCAAAGTCATTACAATTGTTGGGCAAAGTTATTATAATTGTTTGGCAAAGTCATTACAATTGTTGGGCAAAGTCATTTCAATTGTTGGGCGAAGACATTTTAGAGGTCGGATAAGTGATTAACAGTGGTTGGCAAGGTAATTACAATTGTTGGGCAAAGTCATTTTTAGAGGTCGGATAAGTGATTTACTATGGTTGGCAAAGTCATTACAATTGTTGGGCAAGGTCATTACAATTGTTGGGCAAAGTCATTCCAATTGTTGGGCAAAGTCATTTTTGGAGGTCATATAAGTCATTACCAGTGGTTGGCAAAGTAACTACAATTGTTGGGCAAAGTCATTTTTAGAGGCATGATAAGTGATTAACTATGGTTGGCAAAGTCATTACAATTGTTGGGCAAGGTCATTACAATTGTTGGGCAAAGTCATTTTTAGAGGTCGGTTAAATGATTAACAGTGGTTAGAAAAGTCATCACAATTGTTGAGCAAAGTCATTTTTGGAGGTCATATAAGTCATTAACAGTGGTTGGCAAAGTCATTCCAATTGTTGGGCAAAGACAATTTTAGAGGTCGGATTAGTGATAAACAGTGGTTAGGAAAATCATTCCAATTGTTAGGCAAAGTCATTTTTAGAGGTCGGATAAGTGATTAACAGTGGTTGGCAAAGTCATTACAATTGTTGGGCAAAGTCATTTTTAGAGGTCGGATAAGTGATTAACAGTGGTTGGCAAAGTAACTACAATTGTTGAGCAAAGTCATTTTTGGAGGTAGTATAAGTGATTTACAGTGGTTGGCAAAGTCATTACAATTGTTGGGCAAAGACATTTTTAGAAGGTGGGATGAGTGATTAATAGTGGTTGGCAAAGTCATTACAATTGTTTGGCAAAGTCATTACAATTGTTGGGCAAAGTTATTATAATTGTTGGGCAAAGTTATTACAATTGTTGGGAAAAGTCATTTCAATTGTTGGGCAAAGACATTTTAGAGGTCGGATAAGTGATTAACAGTGGTTGGCAAAGTAATTACAATTGTTGGGCAAAGTCATTTTTAGAGGTCGGATAAGTGATTAACTATGGTTGGCAAAGTCATTACAATTGTTGGGCAAGGTCATTACAATTGTTGGGCAAAGTCATTACAATTGTTGGGCAAAGTCATTTTTGGAGGTCATATAAGTCATTACCAGTGGTTGGCAAAGTCATTACAATTGTTGGGCAAAGACATTTTTAGAAGGTGGGATGAGTGATTAATAGTTGTTGGCAAAGTCATAACAATTGTTTGGCAAAGTCATTACAATTGTTGGGCAAAGTTATTATAATTGTTTGGCAAAGTCATTACAATTGTTGGGCAAAGTCATTTCAATTGTTGGGCAAAGACATTTTTAGAGGTCGGATAAGTGATTAACAGTGGTTGGCAAGGTAATTACAATTGTTGGGCAAAGTCATTTTTAGAGGTCGGATAAGTGATTTACTATGGTTGGCAAAGTCATTACAATTGTTGGGCAAGGTCATTACAATTGTTGGGCAAAGTCATTCCAATTGTTGGGCAAAGTCATTTTTGGAGGTCATATAAGTCATTACCAGTGGTTGGCAAAGTAACTACAATTGTTGGGCAAAGTCATTTTTAGAGGTCGGATAAGTGATTAACAGTGATGTGAAAAGTCATTACCAGTGGTTGGCTGAAGTAACTACAATTGTTGAGCAAAGTCATTTTTGGAGGTCGTATAAGTGATTTTCAGTGGTTGGCAAAGTCATTACAATTGTTGGGCAAAGACATTTTTAGAAGGTGGGATAAGTGATTAATAGTGGTTGGCAAAGTCATTACAATTGTTTGGCAAAGTCATTACAATTGTTGGGCAAAGTCATTCCAATTGTTGGGCAAAGTCATTTTTGGAGGTCATATAAGTCATTACCAGTGGTTGGCAAAGTAACTACAATTGTTGGGCAAAGTCATTTTTAGAGGTCGGATAAGTGATTAACAGTGATGTGAAAAGTCATTACCAGTGGTTGGCTGAAGTAACTACAATTGTTGAGCAAAGTCATTTTTGGAGGTCGTATAAGTGATTTTCAGTGGTTGGCAAAGTCATTACAATTGTTGGGCAAAGACATTTTTAGAAGGTGGGATAAGTGATTAATAGTGGTTGGCAAAGTCATTACAATTGTTTGGCAAAGTCATTACAATTGTTGGGCAAAGTCATTACAATTGTTGGGCAAAGTCATTCCAATTGTTGGGCAAAGTCATTTTTGGAGGTCATATAAGTCATTACCAGTGGTTGGCAAAGTAACTACAATTGTTGGGCAAAGACATTTTTAGAAGGTGGGATGAGTGATTAATAGTTGTTGGCAAAGTCATTACCAGTGGTTGGCTGAAGTAACTACAATTGTTGAGCAAAGTCATTTTTGGAGGTCGTATAAGTGATTTTCAGTGGTTGGCAAAGTCATTACAATTGTTGGGCAAAGACATTTTTAGAAGGTGGAATAAGTGATTAATAGTGGTTGGCAAAGTCATTACAATTGTTTGGCAAAGTCATTACAATTGTTGGGCAAAGTCATTACAATCGTTGGGCAAAGTCATTTCAATTGTTGGGCAATGTCATTTTTTGAGGTCGGATAAGTGATTAACAATAGTGGGCAAAGTCATTACCAGTTGTTGGCAAAGTCATTTCAATTGTTGGGCAAAGACATTTTTAGAGGTCGGATAAGTGATTAACAATGGTTGGCAAAGTCATTACAATTGTTGGGCAAGGTCATTACAATTGTTGGGCAAAGTCATTACAATTGTTGGGCAAAGTCATTACAATTGTTGGGCAAAGTCATTTTTAGAGGTCGGTTAAATGATTAACAGTGGTTAGAAAAGTCATCACAATTGTTGAGCAAAGTCATTTTTGGAGGTCATATAAGTCATTAACAGTGGTTGGCAAAGTCATTAAAATTGTTGGGCAACGACAATTTTAGAGGTCGGATAAGTGATTAACAGTAGGGGGCAAAGTCATTACCAGTTGTTGGCAAAGTAACTACAATTGTTGAGCAAAGTCATTTTTGGAGGTCGTATAAGTGATTTACAGTGGTTGGCAAAGTCATTACAATTGTTGGGCAAAGTCATTTTTAGAGGTATGATAAGTGATTAAATATGGTTGGCAAAGTCATTACAATTGTTGGGCAAGGTCATTACAATTGTTGGGCAAAGTCATTACAATTGTTGGGCAAAGTCATTTTTAGAGGTCGGTTAAATGATTAACAGTGGTTAGAAAAGTCATCACAATTGTTGAGCAAAGTCATTTTTGGAGGTCATATAAGTCATTAACAGTGGTTGGCAAAGTCATTCCAATTGTTGGGCAAAGACAATTTTAGAGGTCGGATTAGTGATAAACAGTGGTTAGGAAAATCATTACAATTGTTAGGCAAAGTAATTTTTAGAGGTCGGATAAGTGATTAACAGTGGTTGGCAAAGTCATTACAATTGTTGGGCAAAGTCATTTTTAGAGGTCGGATAAGTGATTAACAGTGGTTGGCAAAGTAACTACAATTGTTGAGCAAAGTCATTTTTGGAGGTCGTATAAGTGATTTTCAGTGGTTGGCAAAGTCATTACAATTGTTGGGCAAAGTCATTTTTAGAGTTAGGATAAGTGATTAACTATGGTTGGCAAAGTCATTACAATTGTTGGGCAAGGTCATTACAATTGTTGGGCAAAGTCATTACAATTGTTGGGCAAAGTCATTACAATTGTTGGGCAAAGTCATTACAATTGTTGGGCATGGTCATTTTTAGAGGTCGGTTAAATGATTAACAGTGGTTAGAAAAGTCATCACAATTGTTGAGCAAAGTCATTTTTGGAGGTCATATAAGTCATTAACAGTGGTTGGCAAAGTCATTCCAATTGTTGGGCAAAGACAATTTTAGAGGTCGGATTAGTGATAAACAGTGGTTAGGAAAATCATTACAATTGTTAGGCAAAGTCATTTTTAGAGGTCGGATAAGTGATTAACAGTGGTTGGCAAAGTCATTACAATTGTTGGGCAAAGTCATTTTTAGAGGTCGGATAAGTGATTAACAGTGGTTGGCAAAGTAACTACAATTGTTGAGCAAAGTCATTTTTGGAGGTCGTATAAGTGATTTACAGTGGTTGGCAAAGTCATTTCAATTGTTGGGCAAAGGCATTTTTAGAGGTCGGATAAGTGATTAACTATGGTTGGCAAAGTCATTACAATTGTTGGGCAAGGTCATTACAATTGTTGGGCAAAGTCATTACAATTGTTAGGCAAAGTCATTTTAGAGGTCGGATAAGTGATTAACAGTGGTTGGCAAAGTCATTACAATTGTTGGGCAAAGTCATTTTTAGAGGTCGGATAAGTGATTAACAGTGGTTGGCAAAGTAACTACAATTGTTGAGCAAAGTCATTTTTGGAGGTCGTATAAGTGATTTACAGTGGTTGGCAAAGTCATTTCAATTGTTGGGCAAAGACATTTTTAGAGGTCGGATGAGTGATTAACAGTGGTTGGCAAAGTCATTACAATTGTTGGGCAAGGTCATTACAATTGTTGGGCAAAGTCATTACAATTGTTGGGCAAAGTCATTACAATTGTTGGGCAAAGTCATTACAATTGTTGGGCAAAGTCATTTTTAGAGGTCGGTTAAATGATTAACAGTGGTTAGAAAAGTCATCACAATTGTTGAGCAAAGTCATTTTTGGAGGTCATATAAGTCATTAACAGTGGTTGGCAAAGTCATTCCAATTGTTGGGCAAAGACAATTTTAGAGGTCGGATTAGTGATAAACAGTGGTTAGGAAAATCATTACAATTGTTAGGCAAAGTCATTTTTAGAGGTCGGATAAGTGATTTACAGTGGTTGGCAAAGTCATTACAATTGTTGGGCAAAGTCATTTTTAGAGGTCGGATAAGTGATTAACAGTGGTTGGCAAAGTAACTACAATTGTTGAGCAAAGTCATTTTTGGAGGTCGTATAAGTGATTTACAGTGGTTGGCAAAGTCATTTCAATTGTTGGGCAAAGACATTTTTAGAGGTCGGATGAGTGATTAACAGTGGTTGGCAAAGTCATTACAATTGTTGGGCAAGGTCATTACAATTGTTGGGCAAAGTTATTATAATTGTTGGGCAAAGTCATTACAATTGTTGGGCAAAGTCATTTCAATTGTTGGGCAAAGACATTTTTAGAGGTCGGATAAGTGATTAACAGTGGTTGGCAAAGTAATTACAATTGTTGGGCAAAGTCATTTTTAGAGGTAGGTTAAGTGATTAACTATGGTTGGCAAAGTCATTACAATTGTTGGGCAGGGTCATTACAATTGTTGGGCAAAGTCATTACAATTGTTGGGCAAAGTCATTACAATTGTTAGGCAAAGTCATTTTTAGAGGTCGGTTAAATGATTAACAGTTGTTAGAAAAGTCATGACAATTGTTGAGCAAAGTCATTTTTGGAGGTCATATAAGTC
Source organism: Brachionus asplanchnoidis (assembly GCA_025491095.1). Classification (NCBI taxonomy): domain Eukaryota; kingdom Metazoa; phylum Rotifera; class Eurotatoria; order Ploima; family Brachionidae; genus Brachionus; species Brachionus asplanchnoidis. Next base: position 99,980 of record JAILYF010000113.1, on the reverse strand, counting down.
ATTAACAGTGGTTGGCAAAGTCATTACAATTGTTCGGCAACGACAATTTTAGAGGTCGGATAAGTGATAAACAGTAGGGGGCAAAGTCATTACCAGTGGTTGGCAAAGTCATTTCAATTGTTGGGCAAAGACATATTTAGAGGTCGGATAAGTGATTAACAGTGGTTGGCAAAGTAATTACAATTGTTGGGCAAAGTCATTTTTAGAGGTAGGATAAGTGATTAACTATGGTTTGCAAAGTCATTACAATTGTTGGGCAAAGTCATTTTTAGAGGTAGGATAATTGATTAACTATGGTTTGCAAAGTCATTACAATTGTTGGGCAAAGTCATTACAATTGTTGGGCAAAGTCATTACAATTGTTGGGCAAAGTCATTTTTAGAGGTCGGTTAAATAATTAACAGTGGCTAGAAAAGTCATCACAATTGTTGAGCAAAGTCATTTTTGGAGGTCATATAAGTCATTAACAGTGGTTGGCAAAGTCATTACAATTGTTGGGCAAAGACAATTTTAGAGGTCGGATTAGTGATAAACAGTGGTTAGGAAAATCATTACAATTGTTAGGCAAAGTCATTTTTAGAGGTCGGATAAGTGATTAACAGTGGTTGGCAAAGTCATTACAATTGTTGGGCAAAGTCATTTTTAGAGGTCGGATAAGTGATTAACAGTGGTTGGCAAAGTAATTACAATTGTTGAGCAAAGTCATTTTTGGAGGTCGTATAAGTGATTTACAGTGGTTGGCAAAGTCATTACAATTGTTGGGCAAAGACATTTTTAGAAGGTGGGATAAGTGATTAATAGTGGTTGGCAAAGTCATTACAATTGTTGGGCAAAGTCATTACAATTGTTGGGCAAAGTTATTATAATTGTTGGGCAAAGTCATTTCAATTGTCGGGCAAAGTCATTTTTAGAGGTCGGATAAGTGATTAACAGTGGTGGGCAAAGTCATTACAATTCTTGGGCAAAGTCATTTTTAGAGGTCGGATAAGTTATTAACAGTCGTGGGCAAAGTCATTACAATCGTTTGGCAAAGTCATTACAATTGTTGGGCAATGTCATTTTTTGAGGTCGGATAAGTGATTAACAGTAGTGGGCAAAGTCATTACCAGTTGTTGGCAAAGTAATTTCAATTGTTGGGCAAAGACATTTTTAGAGGTCGGATAAGTGATTAACAGTGGTTGGCAAAGTAATTACAATTGTTGGGCAAAGTCATTTTTAGAGGTAGGATTAGTGATTAACTATGGTTGGCAAAGTCATTTCAATTGTTGGGCAAGGTCATTACAATTGTTGGGCAAAGTCATTACAATTGTTTGGCAAAGTCATTACAATTGTTGGGCAATGTCATTTTTAGAGGTCGGATTAGTGATTAACAGTGGTTAGGAAAATCATTACAATTGTTAGGCAAAGTCATTTTTAGAGGTCGGATAAGTGATTAACAGTGGTTAGCAAAGTAACTACAATTGTTGAGCAAAGTCATTTTTGGAGGTCGTATAAGTGATTTACAGTGGTTGGCAAAGTCATTACAATTGTTGGGCAAAGTCATTTTTAGAGGTCGGATAAGTGATTAACAGTGGTTGGCAAAGTAACTACAATTGTTGAGCAAAGTCATTTTTGGAGGTCGTATAAGTGATTTACAGTGGTTGGCAAAGTCATTTCAATTGTTGGGCAAAGACATTTTTAGAGGTCGGATAAGTGATTTACAGTGGTTGGCAAAGTCATTACAATTGTTGGGCAAAGACATTTTTAGAAGGTGGGATAAGTGATTAATAGTGGTTGGCAAAGTCATTACAATTGTTTGGCAAAGTCATTACAATTGTTGGGCAAAGTCATTACAATTGTTTGGCAAAGTCATTACAGTTGTTTGGCAAAGTCATTTTTAGAGGTCGGTTAAATGATTAACAGTTGTTAGAAAAGTCATCACAATTGTTGAGCAAAGTCATTTTTGGAGGTCATATAAGTCATTAACAGTGGTTGGCAAAGTCATTACAATTGTTCGGCAACGACAATTTTAGAGGTCGGATAAGTGATAAACAGTAGGGGGCAAAGTCATTACCAGTGGTTGGCAAAGTCATTTCAATTGTTGGGCAAAGACATATTTAGAGGTCGGATAAGTGATTAACAGTGGTTGGCAAAGTAATTACAATTGTTGGGCAAAGTCATTTTTAGAGGTAGGATAAGTGATTAACTATGGTTTGCAAAGTCATTACAATTGTTGGGCAAAGTCATTTTTAGAGGTAGGATAAGTGATTAACTATGGTTTGCAAAGTCATTACAATTGTTGGGCAAAGTCATTACAATTGTTGGGCAAAGTCATTACAATTGTTGGGCAAAGTCATTTTTAGAGGTCGGTTAAATAATTAACAGTGGCTAGAAAAGACATCACAATTGTTGAGCAAAGTCATTTTTGGAGGTCATATAAGTCATTAACAGTGGTTGGCAAAGTCATTACAATTGTTGGGCAAAGACAATTTTAGAGGTCGGATTAGTGATAAACAGTGGTTAGGAAAATCATTACAATTGTTAGGCAAAGTCATTTTTAGAGGTCGGATAAGTGATTAACAGTGGTTGGCAAAGTCATTACAATTGTTGGGCAAAGTCATTTTTAGAGGTCGGATAAGTGTTTAACAGTGGTTGGCAAAGTAACTACAATTGTTGAGCAAAGTCATTTTTGGAGGTCGTATAAGTGATTTACAGTGGTTGGCAAAGTCATTACAATTGTTGGGCAAAGACAATTTTAGAGGTCGGATTAGTGATAAACATTGGTTAGGAAAATCATTACAATTGTTAGGCAAAGTCATTTTTAGAGGTCGGATAAGTGATTAACAGTGGTTGGCAAAGTCATTACAATTGTTGGGCAAAGTCATTTTTAGAGGTCGGATAAGTGATTAACAGTGGTTGGCAAAGTAACTACAATTGTTGAGCAAAGTCATTTTTGGAGGTCGTATAAGTGATTAATAGTGGTTGGCAAAGTCATTACAATTGTTTGGCAAAGTCATTACAATTGCTGGGAAGAGTTATTATAATTGTTGGGCAAAGTCATTACAATTGTTGGGGAAAGTCATTTTTAGAGGTCGGATAAGTGATTAACAGTGGTTGGCAAAGTCATTACAATTGTTGGGCAAAGTCATTTTTAGAGGTCGGATAAGTGATTAACAGGGGTTGGCAAAGTCATTACAATTGTTGGGCAAAGACATTTTTAGAAGGTGGGATAAGTGATTAATAGTGGTTGGCAAAGTCATTACAATTGTTTGGCAAAGTCATTACAATTGTTGGGCAAAGTCATTACAATTGTTTGGCAAAGTCATTACAGTTGTTTGGCAAAGTCATTTTTAGAGGTCGGTTAAATGATTAACAGTTGTTAGAAAAGTCATCACAATTGTTGAGCAAAGTCATTTTTGGAGGTCATATAAGTCATTAACAGTGGTTGGCAAAGTCATTACAATTGTTCGGCAACGACAATTTTAGAGGTCGGATAAGTGATAAACAGTAGGGGGCAAAGTCATTACCAGTGGTTGGCAAAGTCATTTCAATTGTTGGGCAAAGACATATTTAGAGGTCGGATAAGTGATTAACAGTGGTTGGCAAAGTAATTACAATTGTTGGGCAAAGTCATTTTTAGAGGTAGGATAAGTGATTAACTATGGTTTGCAAAGTAACTACAATTGTTGAGCAAAGTCATTTTTGGAGGTCGTATAAGTGATTTACAGTGGTTGGCAAAGTCATTACAATTGTTGGGCAAAGACAATTTTAGAGGTCGGATTAGTGATAAACAGTGGTTAGGAAAATCATTACAATTGTTAGGCAAAGTCATTTTTAGAGGTCGGATAAGTGATTAACAGTGGTTGGCAAAGTCATTACAATTGTTGGGCAAAGTCATTTTTAGAGGTCGGATAAGTGATTAACAGTGGTTGGCAAAGTAACTACAATTGTTGAGCAAAGTCATTTTTGGAGGTCGTATAAGTGATTAATAGTGGTTGGCAAAGTCATTACAATTGTTTGGCAAAGTCATTACAATTGCTGGGAAGAGTTATTATAATTGTTGGGCAAAGTCATTACAATTGTTGGGCAAAGTCATTTTTAGAGGTCGGATAAGTGATTAACAGTGGTTGGCAAAGTCATTACAATTGTTGGGCAAAGTCATTTTTAGAGGTCGGATAAGTGATTAACAGTGGTTGGCAAAGTCATTACAATTGTTGGGCAAAGACATTTTAAGAAGGTGGGATAAGTGATTAATATTGGTTTGCAAAGTCATTACAATTGTTTGGCAAAGTCATTACAATTGTTGGGCAAAGTCATTACAATTGTTTGGCAAAGTAATTACAGTTGTTTGGCAAAGTCATTTTTAGAGGTCGGTTAAATGATTAACAGTTGTTAGAAAAGTCATCACAATTGTTGAGCAAAGTCATTTTTGGAGGTCATATAAGTCATTAACAGTGGTTGGCAAAGTCATTACAATTGTTGGGCAAAGACAATTTTAGAGGTCGGATTAGTGATAAACAGTGGTTAGGAAAATCATTACAATTGTTAGGCAAAGTCATTTTTAGAGGTCGGATAAGTGATTAACAGTGGTTGGCAAAGTCATTACAATTGTTGGGCAAAGTCATTTTTAGAGGTAAGATAAGTGATTAACAGTGGTTGGCAAAGTAACTACAATTGTTGAGCAAAGTCATTTTTGGAGGTCGTATAAGTGATTTACAGTGGTTGGCAAAGTCATTACAATTGTTGGGCAAAGACATTTTTAGAAGGTGGGATAAGTGATTAATAGTGGTTGGCAAAGTCATTACAATTGTTGGGCAAAGTCATTACAATTGTTGGGCAAAGTTATTATAATTGTTGGGCAAAGTCATTTCAATTGTCGGGCAAAGTCATTTTTAGAGGTCGGATAAGTGATTAACAGTGGTGGGCAAAGTCATTACAATTGTTTGGCAAAGTCATTACAATTGTTGGGCAAAGTCATTACAATTGTTTGGCAAAGTAATTACAGTTGTTTGGCAAAGTCATTTTTAGAGGTCGGTTAAATGATTAACAGTTGTTAGAAAAGTCATCACAATTGTTGAGCAAAGTCATTTTTGGAGGTCATATAAGTCATTAACAGTGGTTGGCAAAGTCATTACAATTGTTGGGCAAAGACAATTTTAGAGGTCGGATTAGTGATAAACAGTGGTTAGGAAAATCATTACAATTGTTAGGCAAAGTCATTTTTAGAGGTCGGATAAGTGATTAACAGTGGTTGGCAAAGTCATTACAATTGTTGGGCAAAGTCATTTTTAGAGGTAAGATAAGTGATTAACAGTGGTTGGCAAAGTAACTACAATTGTTGAGCAAAGTCATTTTTGGAGGTCGTATAAGTGATTTACAGTGGTTGGCAAAGTCATTACAATTGTTGGGCAAAGACATTTTTAGAAGGTGGGATAAGTGATTAATAGTGGTTGGCAAAGTCATTACAATTGTTGGGCAAAGTCATTACAATTGTTGGGCAAAGTTATTATAATTGTTGGGCAAAGTCATTTCAATTGTCGGGCAAAGTCATTTTTAGAGGTCGGATAAGTGATTAACAGTGGTGGGCAAAGTCATTACAATTCTTGGGCAAAGTCATTTTTAGAGGTCGGATAAGTTATTAACAGTCGTGGGCAAAGTCATTACAATCGTTTGGCAAAGTCATTACAATTGTTGGGCAATGTCATTTTTTGAGGTCGGATAAGTGATTAACAGTAGTGGGCAAAGTCATTACCAGTTGTTGGCAAAGTAATTTCAATTGTTGGGCAAAGACATTTTTAGAGGTCGGATAAGTGATTAACAGTGGTTGGCAAAGTAATTACAATTGTTGGGCAAAGTCATTTTTAGAGGTAGGATTAGTGATTAACTATGGTTGGCAAAGTCATTTCAATTGTTGGGCAAGGTCATTACAATTGTTGGGCAAAGTCATTACAATTGTTTGGCAAAGTCATTACAATTGTTGGGCAATGTCATTTTTAGAGGTCGGATTAGTGATTAACAGTGGTTAGGAAAATCATTACAATTGTTAGGCAAAGTCATTTTTAGAGGTCGGATAAGTGATTAACAGTGGTTAGCAAAGTAACTACAATTGTTGAGCAAAGTCATTTTTGGAGGTCGTATAAGTGATTTACAGTGGTTGGCAAAGTCATTACAATTGTTGGGCAAAGTCATTTTTAGAGGTCGGATAAGTGATTAACAGTGGTTGGCAAAGTAACTACAATTGTTGAGCAAAGTCATTTTTGGAGGTCGTATAAGTGATTTACAGTGGTTGGCAAAGTCATTTCAATTGTTGGGCAAAGACATTTTTAGAGGTCGGATAAGTGATTTACAGTGGTTGGCAAAGTCATTACAATTGTTGGGCAAAGACATTTTTAGAAGGTGGGATAAGTGATTAATAGTGGTTGGCAAAGTCATTACAATTGTTTGGCAAAGTCATTACAATTGTTGGGCAAAGTCATTACAATTGTTTGGCAAAGTCATTACAGTTGTTTGGCAAAGTCATTTTTAGAGGTCGGTTAAATGATTAACAGTTGTTAGAAAAGTCATCACAATTGTTGAGCAAAGTCATTTTTGGAGGTCATATAAGTCATTAACAGTGGTTGGCAAAGTCATTACAATTGTTCGGCAACGACAATTTTAGAGGTCGGATAAGTGATAAACAGTAGGGGGCAAAGTCATTACCAGTGGTTGGCAAAGTCATTTCAATTGTTGGGCAAAGACATATTTAGAGGTCGGATAAGTGATTAACAGTGGTTGGCAAAGTAATTACAATTGTTGGGCAAAGTCATTTTTAGAGGTAGGATAAGTGATTAACTATGGTTTGCAAAGTCATTACAATTGTTGGGCAAAGTCATTTTTAGAGGTAGGATAAGTGATTAACTATGGTTTGCAAAGTCATTACAATTGTTGGGCAAAGTCATTACAATTGTTGGGCAAAGTCATTACAATTGTTGGGCAAAGTCATTTTTAGAGGTCGGTTAAATAATTAACAGTGGCTAGAAAAGACATCACAATTGTTGAGCAAAGTCATTTTTGGAGGTCATATAAGTCATTAACAGTGGTTGGCAAAGTCATTACAATTGTTGGGCAAAGACAATTTTAGAGGTCGGATTAGTGATAAACAGTGGTTAGGAAAATCATTACAATTGTTAGGCAAAGTCATTTTTAGAGGTCGGATAAGTGATTAACAGTGGTTGGCAAAGTCATTACAATTGTTGGGCAAAGTCATTTTTAGAGGTCGGATAAGTGTTTAACAGTGGTTGGCAAAGTAACTACAATTGTTGAGCAAAGTCATTTTTGGAGGTCGTATAAGTGATTTACAGTGGTTGGCAAAGTCATTACAATTGTTGGGCAAAGACAATTTTAGAGGTCGGATTAGTGATAAACATTGGTTAGGAAAATCATTACAATTGTTAGGCAAAGTCATTTTTAGAGGTCGGATAAGTGATTAACAGTGGTTGGCAAAGTCATTACAATTGTTGGGCAAAGTCATTTTTAGAGGTCGGATAAGTGATTAACAGTGGTTGGCAAAGTAACTACAATTGTTGAGCAAAGTCATTTTTGGAGGTCGTATAAGTGATTAATAGTGGTTGGCAAAGTCATTACAATTGTTTGGCAAAGTCATTACAATTGCTGGGAAGAGTTATTATAATTGTTGGGCAAAGTCATTACAATTGTTGGGAAAAGTCATTTTTAGAGGTCGGATAAGTGATTAACAGTGGTTGGCAAAGTCATTACAATTGTTGGGCAAAGTCATTTTTAGAGGTCGGATAAGTGATTAACAGGGGTTGGCAAAGTCATTACAATTGTTGGGCAAAGACATTTTTAGAAGGTGGGATAAGTGATTAATAGTGGTTGGCAAAGTCATTACAATTGTTGGGCAAAGTCATTACAATTGTTTGGCAAAGTCATTACAGTTGTTTGGCAAAGTCATTTTTAGAGGTCGGTTAAATGATTAACAGTTGTTAGAAAAGTCATCACAATTGTTGAGCAAAGTCATTTTTGGAGGTCATATAAGTCATTAACAGTGGTTGGCAAAGTCATTACAATTGTTCGGCAACGACAATTTTAGAGGTCGGATAAGTGATAAACAGTAGGGGGCAAAGTCATTACCAGTGGTTGGCAAAGTCATTTCAATTGTTGGGCAAAGACATATTTAGAGGTCGGATAAGTGATTAACAGTGGTTGGCAAAGTAATTACAATTGTTGGGCAAAGTCATTTTTAGAGGTAGGATAAGTGATTAACTATGGTTTGCAAAGTAACTACAATTGTTGAGCAAAGTCATTTTTGGAGGTCGTATAAGTGATTTACAGTGGTTGGCAAAGTCATTACAATTGTTGGGCAAAGACAATTTTAGAGGTCGGATTAGTGATAAACAGTGGTTAGGAAAATCATTACAATTGTTAGGCAAAGTCATTTTTAGAGGTCGGATAAGTGATTAACAGTGGTTGGCAAAGTCATTACAATTGTTGGGCAAAGTCATTTTTAGAGGTCGGATAAGTGATTAACAGTGGTTGGCAAAGTAACTACAATTGTTGAGCAAAGTCATTTTTGGAGGTCGTATAAGTGATTAATAGTGGTTGGCAAAGTCATTACAATTGTTTGGCAAAGTCATTACAATTGCTGGGAAGAGTTATTATAATTGTTGGGCAAAGTCATTACAATTGTTGGGCAAAGTCATTTTTAGAGGTCGGATAAGTGATTAACAGTGGTTGGCAAAGTCATTACAATTGTTGGGCAAAGTCATTTTTAGAGGTCGGATAAGTGATTAACAGTGGTTGGCAAAGTCATTACAATTGTTGGGCAAAGACATTTTAAGAAGGTGGGATAAGTGATTAATATTGGTTTGCAAAGTCATTACAATTGTTTGGCAAAGTCATTACAATTGTTGGGCAAAGTCATTACAATTGTTTGGCAAAGTAATTACAGTTGTTTGGCAAAGTCATTTTTAGAGGTCGGTTAAATGATTAACAGTTGTTAGAAAAGTCATCACAATTGTTGAGCAAAGTCATTTTTGGAGGTCATATAAGTCATTAACAGTGGTTGGCAAAGTCATTACAATTGTTCGGCAACGACAATTTTAGAGGTCGGATAAGTGATAAACAGTAGGGGGCAAAGTCATTACCAGTGGTTGGCAAAGTCATTTCAATTGTTGGGCAAAGACATATTTAGAGGTCGGATAAGTGATTAACAGTGGTTGGCAAAGTAATTACAATTGTTGGGCAAAGTCATTTTTAGAGGTAGGATAAGTGATTAACTATGGTTTGCAAAGTCATTACAATTGTTGGGCAAAGTCATTACAATTGTTGGGCAAAGTCATTACAATTGTTGGGCAAAGTCATTTTTAGAGGTCGGTTAAATAATTAACAGTGGCTAGAAAAGTCATCACAATTGTTGAGCAAAGTCATTTTTGGAGGTCATATAAGTCATTAACAGTGGTTGGCAAAGTCATTACAATTGTTGGGCAAAGACAATTTTAGAGGTCGGATTAGTGATAAACAGTGGTTAGGAAAATCATTACAATTGTTAGGCAAAGTCATTTTTAGAGGTCGGATAAGTGATTAACAGTGGTTGGCTAAGTCATTACAATTGTTGGGCAAAGTCATTTTTAGAGGTCGGATAAGTGATTAACAGTGGTTGGCAAAGTAACTACAATTGTTGAGCAAAGTCATTTTTGGAGGTCGTATAAGTGATTTACAGTGGTTGGCAAAGTCATTACAATTGTTGGGCAAAGACATTTTTAGAAGGTGGGATAAGTGATTAATAGTGGTTGGCAAAGTCATTACAATTGTTTGGCAAAGTCATTACAATTGTTGGGCAAAGTTATTATAATTGTTGGGCAAAGTCATTTCAATTGTCGGGCAAAGTCATTTTTAGAGGTCGGATAAGTGATTATCAGTGGTGGGCAAAGTCATTACAATTCTTGGGCAAAGTCATTTTTAGAGGTCGGATAAGTTATTAACAGTCGTGGGCAAAGTCATTACAATCGTTTGGCAAAGTCATTACAATTGTTGGGCAATTTCATTTTTTGAGGTCGGATAAGTGATTAACAGTAGTGGGCAAAGTCATTACCAGTTGTTGGCAAAGTAATTTTAATTGTTGGGCAAAGACATTTTTAGAGGTCGGATAAGTGATTAACAGTGGTTGGCAAAGTAATTACAATTGTTGGGCAAAGTCATTTTTAGAGGTAGGATTAGTGATTAACTATGGTTGGCAAAGTCATTACAATTGTTGGGCAAGGTCATTACAATTGTTGGGCAAAGTCATTACAATTGTTTGGCAAAGTCATTACAATTGTTGGGCAATGTCATTTTTAGAGGTCGGATTAGTGATAAACAGTAGTGGGCAAAGTCATTACAATTCTTGGGCAAAGTCATTTTTAGAGGTCGTATAAGTCATTAACAGTGGTTGGCAAAGTCATTACAATTGTTGGGCAAAGACAATTTTAGAGGTCGGATTAGTGATAAACAGTGGTTAGGAAAATCATTACAATTGTTAGGCAAAGTCATTTTTAGAGGTCGGATAAGTGATTAACAGTGATGGGAAAAGTCATTACCAGTGGTTGGGCGAAGACAATTTTAGAGGTCGGATTAGTGATAAACACTGGTTAGGAAAATCATTACAATTGTTAGGCAAAGTCATTTTTAGAGGTCGGATAAGTGATTAACAGTGGTTAGCAAAGTAACTACAATTGTTGAGCAAAGTCATTTTTGGAGGTCGTATAAGTGATTTACAGTGGTTGGCAAAGTCATTACAATTGTTGGGCAAAGACATTTTAAGAAGGTGGGATAAGTGATTAATAGTGGTTGGCAAAGTCATTACAATTGTTTGGCAAAGTCATTACAATTGCTGGGAAGAGTTATTATAATTGTTGGGCAAAGTCATTACAATTGTTGGGCAAAGTCATTTTTAGAGGTCGGATAAGTGATTAACAGTGGTTGGCAAAGTCATTACAATTGTTGGGCAAAGTCATTTTTAGAGGTCGGATAAGTGATTAACAGTGGTTGGCAAAGTCATTACAATTGTTGGGCAAAGACATTTTTAGAAGGTGGGATAAGTGATTAATAGTGGTTGGCAAAGTCATTACAATTGTTTGGCAAAGTCATTACAATTGTTGGGCAAAGTCATTACAATTGTTTGGCAAAGTCATTACAGTTGTTTGGCAAGGTCATTTTTAGAGGTCGGATAAGTGATTAACAGTAGTGGGCAAAGTCATTACCAGTGGTTGGCAAAGTCATTTCAATTGCAGGGCAAAGACATTTTTAGAGGTCGGATAAGTGATTAACTATGGTTGGCAAAGTCATTACAATTGTAGGGCAAGGTCATTACAATTGTTGGGCAAAGTCATTACAATTTTTTGGCAAAGTCATTACAGTTGTTTGGCAAAGTCATTTTTAGAGGTCGGTTAAATGATTAACAGTGGTTAGAAAAGTCATCACAATTGTTGAGCAAAGTCATTTTTGGAGGTTTTATAAGTCATTAACAGTGGTTGGAAAAGTCATTACAATTGTTGGGCAAAGACAATTTTAGAGGTCGGATTAGTGATAAACAGTGGTTAGGAAAATCATTACAATTGTTAGGCAAAGTCATTTTTAGAGGTCGGATAAGTGATTAACAGTGGTTGGAAAAGTAACAACAATTGTTGAGCAAAGTCATTTTTGGAGGTCGTATAAGTGATTTACAGTGGTTGGCAAAGTCATTACATTGTTGGGCAAAGACATTTTTAGAAGGTGGGATAAGTGATTAATAGTGGTTGGCAACGTCATTACAATTGTTTGGCAAAGTCATTACCAGTGGTTGGCTGAAGTAACTACAATTGTTGAGCAAAGTCATTTTTGGAGGTCGTATAAGTGATTTACAGTGGTTGGCAAAGTCATTACAATTGTTGGGCAAAGACATTTTTAGAAGGTGGGATAAGTGATTAATAGTGGTTGGCAAAGTCATTACAATTGTTTGGCAAAGTCATTACAATTGTTGGGCAAAGTCATTACAATCGTTGGGCAAAGTCATTACAATTGTTGGGCAATAACATTTTTAGAGGTCGGATAAGTGATTAACAGTAGTGGGCAAAGTCATTACCAGTGGTTGGCAAAGTCATTTACATTGCTGGGCAAAGACATTTTTAGAGGTCGGATAAGTGATTAACTATGGTTGGCAAAGTCATTACAATTGTTGGGCAAGGTCATTACAATTGTTGGGCAATGTCATTACAATTGTTGGGCAAAGTCATTACAATTGTTGGGCAAAGTCATTTTTAGAGGTCGGTTAAATGATTAACAGTGGTTAGCAAAGTCATCACAATTGTTGAGTAAAGTCATTTTTGGAGGTTTTATAAGTCATTAACAGTGGTTGGAAAAGTCATTACAATTATTGGGCAAAGACAATTTTAGAGGTCGGATTAGTGATAAACAGTGGTTAGGAAAATCATTACAATTGTAAGGCAAAGTCATTTTTAGAGGTCGGATAAGTGATTAACAGTGGTTGGCAAAGTAACAACAATTGTTGAGCAAAGTCATTTTTGGAGGTCGTATAAGTGATTTACAGTGGTTGGCAAAGTCATTACAATTGTTAGGCAAGGTCATTTTTAGAGGTCGGATAAGTCATTAACAGTGGTTGGCAAAGTCATTTCAATTGTTGGGCAAGGTCATTACAATTGTTGGGCAAAGTCATTACAATTGTTGGGCAAAGTCATTACAATTGTTGGGCAATGTCATTTTAGAGGTCGGATAAGTGATTAACAGTGGTGGGCAAAGTCATTACAATTGTTGGGCAAAGTCATTACAATTGTTGGGCAAAGTCATTTTTAGAGGTCGGTTAAATGATTAACAGTGGTTAGAAAAGTCATCACGATTGTTGAGCAAAGTCATTTTTGGAGGTAGTATAAGTCATTAACAGTGGTTGGCAAAGTCATTACAATTGTTGGGCAAAGTCATTACAATTGTTGGGCAAAGTCATTTTTAGAGGTCGGTTAAATGATTAACAGTGGTTAGAAAAGTCATCACAATTGTTGAGCAAAGTCATTTTTTGAGGTAATATAAGTCATTAACAGTGGTTGGCAAAGTCATTACAATTGTTGGGCAAAGACAATTTTAGAGGTCGGATTAGTGATTAACAGTGGTTAGGAAAATCATTACAATTGTTAGGCAAGGTCATTTTTAGAGGTCGGATAAGTCATTAACAGTGGTTGGCAAAGTCATTACAATTGTTGGGCAAGGTCATTACAATTGTTGGGCAAGGTCATTACAATTGTTGGGCAAAGTCATTACAATTGTTGGGCAATGTCATTTTTAGAGGTCGGATAAGTGATTAACAGTGGTAAGCAAAGTCATTACAATTGTTGGGAAAAGTCATTACAATTGTTGGGCAAGGTCATTACAATTGTTGGGCAAGGTCATTACAATTGTTGGGCAAAGTCATTACAATTGTTGGGCAATGTCATTTTTAGAGGTCGGATAAGTGATTAACAGTGGTGGGCAAAGTAATTACAATTGTTGGGCAAAGTCATTACAATTGTTGGGCAAAGTCATTTTTAGAGGTCGGTTAAATGATTAACAGTGGTTAGAAAAGTCATCACAATTGTTGAGCAAAGTCATTTTTGGAGGTAATATAAGTCATTAACAGTGGTTGGCAAAGTCATTACAATTGTTGGGCAAAGACAATTTTAGAGGTCGGATTAGTGATTAACAGTGGTTAGGAAAATCATTACAATTGTTAGGCAAGGTCATTTTTAGAGGTCGGATAAGTCATTAACAGTGGTTGGCAAAGTCATTACAATTGTTGGGCAAGGTCATTACCAGTGGTTGGCTGAAGTAACTACAATTGTTGAGCAAAGTCATTTTTGGAGGTCGTATAAGTGATTTACAGTGGTTGGCAAAGTCATTACAATTGTTGGGCAAAGACATTTTTAGAAGGTGGGATAAGTGATTAATAGTGGTTGGCAAAGTCATTACAATTGTTTGGCAAAGTCATTACAATTGTTGGGCAAAGTCATTACAATCGTTGGGCAAAGTCATTACAATTGTTGGGCAATAACATTTTTAGAGGTCGGATAAGTGATTAACAGTAGTGGGCAAAGTCATTACCAGTGGTTGGCAAAGTCATTTACATTGCTGGGCAAAGACATTTTTAGAGGTCGGATAAGTGATTAACTATGGTTGGCAAAGTCATTACAATTGTTGGGCAAGGTCATTACAATTGTTGGGCAATGTCATTACAATTGTTGGGCAAAGTCATTACAATTGTTGGGCAAAGTCATTTTTAGAGGTCGGTTAAATGATTAACAGTGGTTAGCAAAGTCATCACAATTGTTGAGTAAAGTCATTTTTGGAGGTTTTATAAGTCATTAACAGTGGTTGGAAAAGTCATTACAATTATTGGGCAAAGACAATTTTAGAGGTCGGATTAGTGATAAACAGTGGTTAGGAAAATCATTACAATTGTAAGGCAAAGTCATTTTTAGAGGTCGGATAAGTGATTAACAGTGGTTGGCAAAGTAACAACAATTGTTGAGCAAAGTCATTTTTGGAGGTCGTATAAGTGATTTACAGTGGTTGGCAAAGTCATTACAATTGTTAGGCAAGGTCATTTTTAGAGGTCGGATAAGTCATTAACAGTGGTTGGCAAAGTCATTTCAATTGTTGGGCAAGGTCATTACAATTGTTGGGCAAAGTCATTACAATTGTTGGGCAAAGTCATTACAATTGTTGGGCAATGTCATTTTTAGAGGTCGGATAAGTGATTAACAGTGATGGGCAAAGTCATTACAATTGTTGGGCAAAGTCATTACAATTGTTGGGCAAAGTCATTTTTAGAGGTCGGTTAAATGATTAACAGTGGTTAGAAAAGTCATCACGATTGTTGAGCAAAGTCATTTTTGGAGGTAGTATAAGTCATTAACAGTGGTTGGCAAAGTCATTACAATTGTTGGGCAAAGTCATTACAATTGTTGGGCAAAGTCATTTTTAGAGGTCGGATAAGTGATTAACAGTGGTTGGCAAAGTAACAACAATTGTTGAGCGAAGTCATTTTTGGAGGTCGTATAAGTGATTTACAGTGGTTGGCAAAGTCATTACAATTGTTAGGCAAGGTCATTTTTAGAGGTCGGATAAGTCATTAACAGTGGTTGGCAAAGTCATTTCAATTGTTGGGCAAGGTCATTACAATTGTTGGGCAAAGTCATTACAATTGTTGGGCAAAGTCATTACAATTGTTGGGCAATGTCATTTTTAGAGGTCGGATAAGTGATTAACAGTGATGGGCAAAGTCATTACAATTGTTGGGCAAAGTCATTACAATTGTTGGGCAAAGTCATTTTTAGAGGTCGGTTAAATGATTAACAGTGGTTAGAAAAGTCATCACGATTGTTGAGCAAAGTCATTTTTGGAGGTAGTATAAGTCATTAACAGTGGTTGGCAAAGTCATTACAATTGTTGGGCAAAGTCATTACAATTGTTGGGCAAAGTCATTTTTAGAGGTCGGTTAAATGATTAACAGTGGTTAGAAAAGTCATCACAATTGTTGAGCAAAGTCATTTTTTGAGGTAATATAAGTCATTAACAGTGGTTGGCAAAGTCATTACAATTGTTGGGCAAAGACAATTTTAGAGGTCGGATTAGTGATTAACAGTGGTTAGGAAAATCATTACAATTGTTAGGCAAGGTCATTTTTAGAGGTCGGATAAGTCATTAACAGTGGTTGGCAAAGTCATTACAATTGTTGGGCAAGGTCATTACAATTGTTGGGCAAGGTCATTACAATTGTTGGGCAAAGTCATTACAATTGTTGGGCAATGTCATTTTTAGAGGTCGGATAAGTGATTAACAGTGGTAAGCAAAGTCATTACAATTGTTGGGAAAAGTCATTACAATTGTTGGGCAAGGTCATTACAATTGTTGGGCAAGGTCATTACAATTGTTGGGCAAAGTCATTACAATTGTTGGGCAATGTCATTTTTAGAGGTCGGATAAGTGATTAACAGTGGTGGGCAAAGTAATTACAATTGTTGGGCAAAGTCATTACAATTGTTGGGCAAAGTCATTTTTAGAGGTCGGTTAAATGATTAACAGTGGTTAGAAAAGTCATCACAATTGTTGAGCAAAGTCATTTTTGGAGGTAATATAAGTCATTAACAGTGGTTGGCAAAGTCATTACAATTGTTGGGCAAAGACAATTTTAGAGGTCGGATTAGTGATTAACAGTGGTTAGGAAAATCATTACAATTGTTAGGCAAGGTCATTTTTAGAGGTCGGATAAGTCATTAACAGTGGTTGGCAAAGTCATTACAATTGTTGGGCAAGGTCATTACAATTGTTGGGCAAGATCATTACAATTGTTGGGCAAAGTCATTACAATTGTTGGGCAATGTCATTTTTAGAGGTCGGATAAGTGATTAACAGTGGTGGGCAAAGTCATTACAATTGTTGGGCAAAGTCATTTTTAGAGGTCGGTTAAATGATTAACAGTGGTTAGAAAAGTCATCACAATTGTTGAGCAAAGTCATTTTTGGAGGTCGTATAAGTCATTAACAGTGGTTGGCAAAGTCATTACAATTGTTGGGCAAAGACAATTTTAGAGGTCGGATTAGTGATAAACAGTGGTTAGGAAAATCATTACAATTGTAAGGCAAGGTCATTTTTAGAGGTCGGATAAGTGATTAACAGTGGTGGGCAAAGTCATTTCCAGTGGTTGGCAAAGTAATTACAATTGTAAGGCAAAGTCATTTTTAGAGGTAGGATAAGTGATTAACTATGGTTGGCAAAGTCATTACAATTGTTGGGCAAGGTCATTACAATTGTTGGGCAAAGTCATTACAATTGTTGGGCAAAGTCATTACAATTGTTGGGCAAAGTCATTACAATTGTTGGGCAAAGTCATTTTTAGAGGTCGGTTAGATGATTAACAGCGGTTAGAAAAGTCATCACAATTGTTGAGCAAAGTCATTTTTGGAGGTCGTATAAGTCATTAACAGTGGTTGGCAAAGTCATTACAATTGTTGGGCAAAGACAATTTTAGAGGTCGGATTAGTGATAAACAGTGGTTAGGAAAATCATTACAATTGTTAGGCAAGGTCATTTTTAGAGGTCGGATAAATCATTAACTGTGGTTGGCAAAGTCATTACAATTGTTGGGCAAAGACATTTTTAGAAGGTGGGATAAGTGATTAATAGTGGTTGGCAAAGTCATTACAATTGTTTTGCAAAGTCATTTTTAGAGGTCGGATAAGTGATAAACAGTGGTGGGCAAAATCATTACAATTGTTAGGCAAAGTGTTTTTTATAGGTCGGATAAGTGATTAGCAGTGGTTGGCAAAGTAACTACAATTGTTGAGCAAAGTCATTTTTGGAGGTCGGATAAGTGATTAACAGTGGTGGGCAAAGTCATTACAATTGTTGGGCAAAGTCATTTTTAGAGGTCGGATAAGTTATTAACAGTGGTGGGCAAAGTCATTACCAGTGGCTGGCAAAGTAATTACAACTGTTAGGCAAAGTCATTTTTAGAGGTAGGATAAGTGATTAACTATGGTTGGCAAAGTCATTACAATTGTTGGGCATAGACATTACAATTGTTGGGCAAAGTCATTACAATTGTTGGGCAAAGACAATTTTAGAGGTCGGATTAGTGATAAACAGTGGTTAGGAAAATCATTACAATTGTAAGGCAAGGTAATTTTTAGAGGTCGGATAAGTGATTAACAGTGGTGGGCAAAGTCATTTCCAGTGGTTGGCAAAGTAATTACAATTGTAAGGCAAAGTCATTTTTAGAGGTAGGATAAGTGATTAACTATGGTTGGCAAAGTCATTACAATTGTTGGGCAAGGTCATTACAATTGTTGGGCAAGGTCATTACAATTGTTGGGCAAAGTCATTACAATTGTTGGGCAAAGTCATTACAATTGTTGGGCAAAGTCATTTTTAGAGGTCGGTTAGATGATTAACAGCGGTTAGAAAAGTCATCACAATTGTTGAGCAAAGTCATTTTTGGAGGTCGTATAAGTCATTAACAGTGGTTGGCAAAGTCATTACAATTGTTGGGCAAAGACAATTTTAGAGGTCGGATTAGTGATAAACAGTGGTTAGGAAAATCATTACAATTGTTAGGCAAGGTCATTTTTAGAGGTCGGATAAGTCATTAACTGTGGTTGGCAAAGTCATTACAATTGTTGGGCAAAGACATTTTTAGAAGGTGGGATAAGTGATTAATAGTGGTTGGCAAAGTCATTACAATTGTTTTGCAAAGTCATTTTTAGAGGTCGGATAAGTGATAAACAGTGGTGGGCAAAATCATTACAATTGTTAGGCAAAGTGTTTTTTATAGGTCGGATAAGTTATTAACAGTGGTGGGCAAAGTCATTACCAGTGGTTGGCAAAGTAATTACAATTGTTAGGCAAAGTCATTTTTAGAGGTAGGATAAGTGATTAACTATGGTTGGCAAAGTCATTACAATTGTTGGGCATAGACATTACAATTGTTGGGCAAAGTCATTACAATTGTTGGGCAATGTCATTTTTAGAGGTCGGATAAGTGATTAACAGTGTTGGCCAAAGTCATTACAATTGTTGGGCAAAGTCATTACAATTGTTGGGCAAAGTCATTTTTAGAGGTCGGTTAAATGATTAACAGTGGTTGGCAAAGTCATTACAATTGTTGGGCAAAGTCATTTTTAGAGGTCGGATAAGTGATTAACAGTGATGGGAAAAGTCATTACCAGTGGTTGGGCAAAGACAATTTTAGAGGTCGGATTAGTGATAAACAGTGGTTAGAAAAATCATTACAATTGTTAGGCAAAGTCATTTTTAGAGGTCGGATAAGTGATTAACAGTGGTGGGCAAAGTCATTACAATTGTTGGGCAAAGTCATTTTTAGAGGTCGGATAAGTTATTAACAGTGGTGGGCAAAGTCATTACCAGTGGTTGGCAAAGTAATTACAATTGTTAGGCAAAGTCATTTTTAGAGGTAGGATTAGTGATTAACTATGGTTGGCAAAGTCATTACAATTGTTGGGCAAGGTCATTACAATTGTTAGGCAAAGTCATTACAATTGTTGGGCAAAGTCATTACAATTGTTGGGCAATGTCATTTTTAGAGGTCGGATAAGTGATTAACAGTGGTGGGCAAAGTCATTACAATTGTTGGGCAAAGTCATTCCAATTTTTGGGCAAAGTCATTTTTAGAGGTCGGTTAAATGATTAACAGTGGTTAGAAAAGTCATCACAATTGTTGAGTAAAGTCATTTTTGGAGGTTTTATAAGTCATTAACAGTGGTTGGAAAAGTCATTACAATTATTGGGCAAAGACAATTTTAGAGGTCGGATTAGTGATAAACAGTGGTTAGGAAAATCATTACAATTGTAAGGCAAAGTCATTTTTAGAGGTCGGATAAGTGATTAACAGTGGTTGGCAAAGTAACAACAATTGTTGAGCAAAGTCATTTTTGGAGGTCGTATAAGTGATTTACAGTGGTTGGCAAAGTCATTACAATTGTTAGGCAAGGTCATTTTTAGAGGTCGGATAAGTCATTAACAGTGGTTGGCAAAGTCATTTCAATTGTTGGGCAAGGTCATTACAATTGTTGGGCAAAGTCATTACAATTGTTGGGCAAAGTCATTACAATTGTTGGGCAATGTCATTTTTAGAGGTCGGATAAGTGATTAACAGTGGTGGGCAAAGTCATTACAATTGTTGGGCAAAGTCATTACAATTGTTGGGCAAAGTCATTTTTAGAGGTCGGTTAAATGATTAACAGTGGTTAGAAAAGTCATCACGATTGTTGAGCAAAGTCATTTTTGGAGGTAGTATAAGTCATTAACAGTGGTTGGCAAAGTCATTACAATTGTTGGGCAAAGTCATTACAATTGTTGGGCAAAGTCATTTTTAGAGGTCGGTTAAATGATTAACAGTGGTTAGAAAAGTCATCACAATTGTTGAGCAAAGTCATTTTTTGAGGTAATATAAGTCATTAACAGTGGTTGGCAAAGTCATTACAATTGTTGGGCAAAGACAATTTTAGAGGTCGGATTAGTGATTAACAGTGGTTAGGAAAATCATTACAATTGTTAGGCAAGGTCATTTTTAGAGGTCGGATAAGTCATTAACAGTGGTTGGCAAAGTCATTACAATTGTTGGGCAAGGTCATTACAATTGTTGGGCAAGGTCATTACAATTGTTGGGCAAAGTCATTACAATTGTTGGGCAATGTCATTTTTAGAGGTCGGATAAGTGATTAACAGTGGTAAGCAAAGTCATTACAATTGTTGGGAAAAGTCATTACAATTGTTGGGCAAGGTCATTACAATTGTTGGGCAAGGTCATTACAATTGTTGGGCAAAGTCATTACAATTGTTGGGCAATGTCATTTTTAGAGGTCGGATAAGTGATTAACAGTGGTGGGCAAAGTAATTACAATTGTTGGGCAAAGTCATTACAATTGTTGGGCAAAGTCATTTTAGAGGTCGGTTAAATGATTAACAGTGGTTAGAAAAGTCATCACAATTGTTGAGCAAAGTCATTTTTGGAGGTAATATAAGTCATTAACAGTGGTTGGCAAAGTCATTACAATTGTTGGGCAAAGACAATTTTAGAGGTCGGATTAGTGATTAACAGTGGTTAGGAAAATCATTACAATTGTTAGGCAAGGTCATTTTTAGAGGTCGGATAAGTCATTAACAGTGGTTGGCAAAGTCATTACAATTGTTGGGCAAGGTCATTACAATTGTTGGGCAAGATCATTACAATTGTTGGGCAAAGTCATTACAATTGTTGGGCAATGTCATTTTTAGAGGTCGGATAAGTGATTAACAGTGGTGGGCAAAGTCATTACAATTGTTGGGCAAAGTCATTTTTAGAGGTCGGTTAAATGATTAACAGTGGTTAGAAAAGTCATCACAATTGTTGAGCAAAGTCATTTTTGGAGGTCGTATAAGTCATTAACAGTGGTTGGCAAAGTCATTACAATTGTTGGGCAAAGACAATTTTAGAGGTCGGATTAGTGATAAACAGTGGTTAGGAAAATCATTACAATTGTAAGGCAAGGTCATTTTTAGAGGTCGGATAAGTGATTAACAGTGGTGGGCAAAGTCATTTCCAGTGGTTGGCAAAGTAATTACAATTGTAAGGCAAAGTCATTTTTAGAGGTAGGATAAGTGATTAACTATGGTTGGCAAAGTCATTACAATTGTTGGGCAAGGTCATTACAATTGTTGGGCAAGGTCATTACAATTGTTGGGCAAAGTCATTACAATTGTTGGGCAAAGTCATTACAATTGTTGGGCAAAGTCATTTTTAGAGGTCGGTTAGATGATTAACAGCGGTTAGAAAAGTCATCACAATTGTTGAGCAAAGTCATTTTTGGAGGTCGTATAAGTCATTAACAGTGGTTGGCAAAGTCATTACAATTGTTGGGCAAAGACAATTTTAGAGGTCGGATTAGTGATAAACAGTGGTTAGGAAAATCATTACAATTGTTAGGCAAGGTCATTTTTAGAGGTCGGATAAATCATTAACTGTGGTTGGCAAAGTCATTACAATTGTTGGGCAAAGACATTTTTAGAAGGTGGGATAAGTGATTAATAGTGGTTGGCAAAGTCATTACAATTGTTTTGCAAAGTCATTTTTAGAGGTCGGATAAGTGATAAACAGTGGTGGGCAAAATCATTACAATTGTTAGGCAAAGTGTTTTTTATAGGTCGGATAAGTGATTAGCAGTGGTTGGCAAAGTAACTACAATTGTTGAGCAAAGTCATTTTTGGAGGTCGGATAAGTGATTAACAGTGGTGGGCAAAGTCATTACAATTGTTGGGCAAAGTCATTTTTAGAGGTCGGATAAGTTATTAACAGTGGTGGGCAAAGTCATTACCAGTGGCTGGCAAAGTAATTACAACTGTTAGGCAAAGTCATTTTTAGAGGTAGGATAAGTGATTAACTATGGTTGGCAAAGTCATTACAATTGTTGGGCATAGACATTACAATTGTTGGGCAAAGTCATTACAATTGTTGGGCAAAGACAATTTTAGAGGTCGGATTAGTGATAAACAGTGGTTAGGAAAATCATTACAATTGTAAGGCAAGGTAATTTTTAGAGGTCGGATAAGTGATTAACAGTGGTGGGCAAAGTCATTTCCAGTGGTTGGCAAAGTAATTACAATTGTAAGGCAAAGTCATTTTTAGAGGTAGGATAAGTGATTAACTATGGTTGGCAAAGTCATTACAATTGTTGGGCAAGGTCATTACAATTGTTGGGCAAGGTCATTACAATTGTTGGGCAAAGTCATTACAATTGTTGGGCAAAGTCATTACAATTGTTGGGCAAAGTCATTTTTAGAGGTCGGTTAGATGATTAACAGCGGTTAGAAAAGTCATCACAATTGTTGAGCAAAGTCATTTTTGGAGGTCGTATAAGTCATTAACAGTGGTTGGCAAAGTCATTACAATTGTTGGGCAAAGACAATTTTAGAGGTCGGATTAGTGATAAACAGTGGTTAGGAAAATCATTACAATTGTTAGGCAAGGTCATTTTTAGAGGTCGGATAAGTCATTAACTGTGGTTGGCAAAGTCATTACAATTGTTGGGCAAAGACATTTTTAGAAGGTGGGATAAGTGATTAATAGTGGTTGGCAAAGTCATTACAATTGTTTTGCAAAGTCATTTTTAGAGGTCGGATAAGTGATAAACAGTGGTGGGCAAAATCATTACAATTGTTAGGCAAAGTGTTTTTTATAGGTCGGATAAGTTATTAACAGTGGTGGGCAAAGTCATTACCAGTGGTTGGCAAAGTAATTACAATTGTTAGGCAAAGTCATTTTTAGAGGTAGGATAAGTGATTAACTATGGTTGGCAAAGTCATTACAATTGTTGGGCATAGACATTACAATTGTTGGGCAAAGTCATTACAATTGTTGGGCAATGTCATTTTTAGAGGTCGGATAAGTGATTAACAGTGTTGGCCAAAGTCATTACAATTGTTGGGCAAAGTCATTACAATTGTTGGGCAAAGTCATTTTTAGAGGTCGGTTAAATGATTAACAGTGGTTGGCAAAGTCATTACAATTGTTGGGCAAAGTCATTTTTAGAGGTCGGATAAGTGATTAACAGTGATGGGAAAAGTCATTACCAGTGGTTGGGCAAAGACAATTTTAGAGGTCGGATTAGTGATAAACAGTGGTTAGAAAAATCATTACAATTGTTAGGCAAAGTCATTTTTAGAGGTCGGATAAGTGATTAACAGTGGTGGGCAAAGTCATTACAATTGTTGGGCAAAGTCATTTTTAGAGGTCGGATAAGTTATTAACAGTGGTGGGCAAAGTCATTACCAGTGGTTGGCAAAGTAATTACAATTGTTAGGCAAAGTCATTTTTAGAGGTAGGATAAGTGATTAACTATGGTTGGCAAAGTCATTACAATTGTTGGGCAAGGTCATTACAATTGTTAGGCAAAGTCATTACAATTGTTGGGCAAAGTCATTACAATTGTTGGGCAATGTCATTTTTAGAGGTCGGATAAGTGATTAACAGTGGTGGGCAAAGTCATTACAATTGTTGGGCAAAGTCATTCCAATTTTTGGGCAAAGTCATTTTTAGAGGTCGGTTAAATGATTAACAGTGGTTAGAAAAGTCATCACAATTGTTGAGCAAAGTCATTTTTGGAGGTCGTATAAGTCATTAACAGTGGTTGGCAAAGTCATTACAATTGTTGGGCAAAGACAATTTTAGAGTTCGGATTAGTGATAAACAGTGGTTAGGAAAATCATTACAATTATTAGGCAAGGTCATTTTTAGAGGTCGGATAAGTGATTAACAGTGGTTGGCAAAGTCATTACAATTGTTTTGCAAAGTCATTACAATTGTTGGGCAAAGTTATTATAATTGTTGGGCAAAGTCATTACAATTGTTGGGCAAAGTCATTTTTAGAGGTCCGATAAGTCATTTCCAGTGGTTGGCAAAGTAATTACAATTGTTAGGCAAAGTCATTTTTAGAGGTAGGATAAGTGATTAACTATGGTTGGCAAAGTCATTACAATTGTTGGGCAAGGTCATTACAATTGTTGGGCAAAGTCATTACAATTGTTGGGCAAAGTCATTACAATTGTTGGGCAATGTCATTTTTAGAGGTCGGGTAAGTGATTAACAGTGGTGGACAAAGTCATTACAATTGTTGGGCAAAGTCATTACAATTGTTGGGCAAAGTCATTTTTAGAGGTCGGTTAAATGATTAACAGTGGTTAGAAAAGTCATCACAATTGTTGAGCAAAGTCATTTTTAGAGGTCGGATAAGTGATTAACAGTGGTTGGCAAAGTAACTACAATTATTGAGCAAAGTCATTTTTGGAGGTCGTATAAGTGATTTACAGTGGTTGTTAAAGTCATTACAATTGTTGGGCAAAGACATTTTTAGAAGGTGCGACAATGGATTAATAGTGGTTGGCAAAGTAATTACAATTGTTTTGCAAAGTCATTACAATTGTTGGGCAAAGTTATTATAATTGTTGGGCAAAGTCATTACAATTGTTGGGCAAAGTCATTTTTAGAGGTCGGATAAGTGATTAACAGTGGTGGGCAAAGTCATTACAATTGTTGGGCGAAGTCATTTTTAGAGGTCGGATAAGTTATTAACAGTGGTGGGCAAAGTCATTTCCAGTGGTTGGCAAAGTAATTACAATTGTTAGGCAAAGTCATTTTTAGAGGTAGGATAAGTGATTAACTATGGTTGGCAAAGTCATTTCAATTGTTGGGCAAGGTCATTACAATTGTTGGGCAAAGTAATTACAATTGTTGGGCAAAGTCATTACAATTGTTGGGCAATGTCATTTTTAGAGGTCGGATAAGTGATTAACAGTGGTGGGCAAAGTCATTACAATTGTTGGGCAAAGTCATTACAATTGTTGGGCAAAGTCATTTTTAGAGGTCGGTTAAATGATTAACAGTGGTTAGAAAAGTCATCACAATTGTTGAGCAAAGTCATTTTTGGAGGTCGTATAAGTCATTAACAGTGGTTGGCATAGTCATTACAATTGTTGGGCAAAGACAATTTTAGAGGTCGGATTAGTGATAAACAGTGGTTAGGAAAATCATTACAATTGTTAGGCAAGGTCATTTTTAGGGGTCGGATAAGTGATTAACAGTGGTGGGCAAAGTCATTACAATTGTTGGGCGAAGTCATTTTTAGAGGTCGGATAAGTTATTAACAGTGGTGGGCAAAGTCATTTCCAGTGGTTGGCAAAGTAATTACAATTGTTAGGCAAAGTCATTTTTAGAGGTAGGATAAGTGATTCACTATGGTTGGCAAAGTCATTACAATTGTTGGGCAAGGTCATTACAATTGTTGGGCAAGGTCATTACAATTGTTGGGCAAAGTCATTACAATTGTTGGGCAATGTCATTTTTAGAGGTCGGATAAGTGATTAACAGTGGTGGGCAAAGTCATTACAATTGTTGGGCAAAGTCATTACAATTGTTGGGCAAAGTCATTTTTAGAGGTCGGTTAAATGATTAACAGTGGTTAGAAAAGTCATCACAATTGTTGAGCAAAGTCATTTTTGGAGGTCGTATAAGTCATTAACAGTGGTGGGCAAAGTCATTACAATTGTTGGGCAAAGACAATTTTAGAGGTCGGATTAGTGATTAACAGTGGTTAGGGAAATCATTACAATTGTTAGGCAAGGTCATTTTTAGAGGTCGGATAAGTCATTAACTGTGGTTGGCAAAGTCATTACAATTGTTGGGCAAAGACATTTTTAGAAGGTGGGATAAGTGATTAATAGTGGTTGGCAAAGTCATTACAATTGTTTTGCAAAGTCATTTTTGGAGGTCGGATAAGTGATTAACAGTGGTGGGCAAAGTCATTACAATTGTTGGGCAAAGTCATTTTTAGAGGTCGGATAAGTTATTAACAGTGGTGGGCAAAGTCATTTCCAGTGGTTGGCAAAGTAATTACAATTGTTAGGCAAAGTCATTTTTAGAGGTAGGATAAGTGATTAACTATGGTTGGCAAAGTCATTACAATTGTTGGGCAAGGTCATTACAATTGTTGGGCAAAGTCATTACAATTGTTGGGCTAAGTCATTTTTAGAGGTCGGTTAAATGATTAACAGTGGTTGGCAAAGTCATTACAATTGTTGGGCAAAGTCATTTTTAGAGGTCGGATAAGTGATTAACAGTGATGGGAAAAGTCATTACCAGTGGTTGGGCAAAGACAATTTTAGGGGTCGGATTAGTGATAAACAGTGGTTAGAAAAGTCATCACAATTGTTGAGCAAAGTCATTTTTGGAGGTCGTATAAGTCATTAACAGTGGTTGGCAAAGTCATTACAATTGTTGGGCAAAGACAATTTTAGAGGTCGGATTGGTGATAAACTGTGGTTAGGAAAATCATTACAATTGTTAGGCAAGGTCATTTTTAGAGGTCGGATAAGTCATTAACAGTGGTTGGCAAAGTCATTACAATTGTTGGGCAAAGTCATTTTTAGGGGTCGGATAAGTTTTTAACAGTGATGGGAAAAGTCATTACCAATGGTTGGGCAAAGACAATTTTAGAGGTCGGATTAGTGATAAACAGTGGTTAGGAAAATCATTACAATTGTTGGGCAAAGTCATTTTTAGAGGTCGGATAAGTTATTAACAGTGGTGGGCAAAGTCATTACCAGTGGTTGGCAAAGTAATTAGAATTGTTAGGCAAAGTCATTTTTAGAGGGAGGATAAGTGATTAACTATGGTTGGCAAAGTCATTACAATTGTTGGGCAAGGTCATTTCAATTGTATGGCAAAGTCATTACAATTGTTGGGCAAAGTAATTACAATTGTTGGGCAATGTCATTTTTAGAGGTCGGATAAGTGATTAACAGTGGTGGGCAAAGTCATTACAATTGTTGGGCAAAGTCATTACAATTGTTGGGCAAAGTCATTCCAATTGTTGGGCAAAGTCATTTTTAGAGGTCGGTTAAATGATTAACAGTGGTTAGAAAAGTCATCACAATTGTTGAGCAAAGTCATTTTTGGAGGTCGTATAAGTCATTAACAGTGGTTGGCAAAGTCATTACAATTGTTGGGCAAAGACAATTTTAGAGGTCGGATTAGTGATAAACAGTGGTTATGAAAATCATTACAATTATTAGGCAAGGTCATTTTTAGAGGTCGGATAAGTGATTAACTGTGGTTGGCAAAGTCATTACAATTGTTTTGCAAAGTCATTACAATTGTTGGGCAAAGTTATTATAATTGTTGGGCAAAGTCATTACAATTGTTGGGCAAAGTCATTTTTAGAGGTCCGATAAGTCATTTCCAGTGGTTGGCAAAGTAATTACAATTGTTAGGCAAAGTCATTTTTAGAGGAAGGATAAGTGATTAACTATGGTTGGCAAAGTCATTACAATTGTTGGGCAAGGTCATTTTTAGAGGTCGGATAAGTGATTAACAGTGGTGGACAAAGTCATTACAATTGTTGGGCAAAGTCATTACAATTGTTGGGCAAAGTCATTTTTAGAGGTCGGTTAAATGATTAACAGTGGTTAGAAAAGTCATCACAATTGTTGAGCAAAGTCATTTTTGGAGGTCGTATAAGTCATTAACAGTGGTTGGCAAAGTCATTACAATTGTTGGGCAAAGACAATTTTAGAGGTCGGATTAGTGATAAACAGTGGTTAGGAAAATCATTACAATTGTTAGGCAAGGTCATTTTTAGAGGTCGGATAAGTGATTAACAGTGGTGGGCAAAGTCATTACTATTGTTGGGCGAAGTCATTTTTAGAGGTCGGATAAGTTATTAACAGTGGTGGGCAAAGTCATTTCCAGTGGTTGGCAAAGTAATTACAATTGTTAGGCAAGGTCATTACAATTGTTGGGCAGAGTCATTACAATTGTTGGGCAAAGTCATTACAATTGTTGGGCAATGTCATTTTTAGAGGTCGGATAAGTGATTAACAGTGGTGGGCAAAGTCATTACAATTGTTGGGCAAAGTCATTACAATTGTTGGGCAAAGTCATTTTTAGAGGTAGGATAAGTGATTAACTATGGTTGGCAAAGTCATTACAATTGTTGGTCAAGGTCATTACAATTGTTGGTCAAGGCCATTACAATTGTTGGGCAAAGTCATTTTTAGAGGTCGGATAAGTGATTAACAGTGGTGGGCAAAGTCATTACAATTGTTGGGCAAAGTCATTACAATTGTTGGGCAAAGTCATTTTTAGAGGTCGGTTAAATGATTAACAGTGGTTAGAAAAGTCATCACAATTGTTGAGCAAAGTCATTTTTGGAGGTCGTATTAGTCATTAACAGTGATTGGCAAAGTCATTACAATTGTTGGGCAAAGACAATTTTAGAGGTCGGATTAGTGATAAACAGTGGTTAGGAATATCATTACAATTGTTAGGCAAGGTCATTTTTAGAGGTCGGATAAGTGATTAACAGTGGTTGGCAAAGTAACTACAATTGTTGAGCAAAGTCATTTTTGGAGGTCGGATAAGTGATTAACAGTGGTTGGCAAAGTCATTACAATTGTTGGGCAAAGTCATTTTTAGAGGTCGGATAAGTGATTAACAGTGATGGGAAAAGTCATTACCAGTGGTTGGGCAAAGACAATTTTAGAGGCCGGATTAGTCATAAACACTGGTTAGGAAAATCATTACAATTGTTAGGCAAAGTCATTTTTAGAAGG
Source organism: Brachionus asplanchnoidis (assembly GCA_025491095.1). NCBI lineage: Eukaryota > Metazoa > Rotifera > Eurotatoria > Ploima > Brachionidae > Brachionus > Brachionus asplanchnoidis. The sequence goes on along the minus strand of JAILYF010000113.1, from coordinate 71,342 downwards.
TCGGATAAGTGATTAACAGTGGTTTGCAAAGTAACTACAATTATTGAGCAAAGTCATTTTTGGAGGTCGTATAAGTGATTTACAGTGGTTGTAAAAGTCATTACAATTGTTGGGCAAAGACATTTTTAGAAGGTGGGACAAGTGATTAATAGTGGTTGGCAAAGTCATTACAATTGTTTTGCAAAGTCATTACAATTGTTGGGCAAAGTTATTATAATTGTTGGGCAAAGTCATTACAATTGTTGGGCAAAGTCATTTTTAGAGGTCGGGTAAGTGGTTAACTATGGTTGGCAAAGTCATTACAATTGTTGGGCAAGGTCATTACAATTGTTGGGCAAAGTCATTACAATTGTTGTGCAAAGTCATTACAATTGTTGGGCAATGTCAATTTTAGAGGTCGGATAAGTGATTAACAGTGGTGGACAAAGTCATTACAATTGTTGGGCAAAGTCATTACAATTGTTGGGCAAAGTCATTTTTAGAGGTCGGTTAAATGATTAACAGTGGTTAGAAAAGTCATCACAATTGTTGAGCAAAGTCATTTTTGGAGGTCGTATAAGTCATTAACAATGATTGGCAAAGTCATTACAATTGTTGGGCAAAGACAATTTTAGAGGTCGGATTAGTGATAAACAGTGGTTAGGAAAATCATTACAATTGTTAGGCAAGGTCATTTTTAGAGGTCGGATAAGTGATTAACAGTGGTGGGCAAAGTCATTACAATTGTTGGGCAAAGTCATTTTTAGAGGTCGGATAAGTGATTAACAGTGGTTGGCAAAGTCATTACAATTGTTGGGCAAAGTCATTTTTAGAGGTCGGATAAGTGATTAACAGTGATGGGAAAAGTCATTACCAGTGGTTGGGCAAAGACAATTTTAGAGGTCGGATTAGTGATAAACACTGGTTAGGAAAATCATTACAATTGTTAGGCAAAGTCATTTTTAGAGGTCGGATAAGTGATTAACAGTGGTTTGCAAAGTAACTACAATTATTGAGCAAAGTCATTTTTGGAGGTCGTTTAAGTGATTTACAGTGGTTGTTAAAGTCATTACAATTGTTGGGCAAAGACATTTTTAGAAGGTGGGACAAGTGATTAATAGTGGTTGGCAAAGTCATTACAATTGTTTTGCAAAGTCATTACAATTGTTGGGCAAAGTTATTATAATTGTTGGGCAAAGTCATTACAATTGTTGGGCAAAGTCATTTTTAGAGGTCGGATAAGTGATTAACTATGGTTGGCAAAGTCATTACAATTGTTGGGCAAGGTCATTACAATTGTTGGGCAAAGTCATTACAATTGTTGGGCAAAGTCATTTTTAGAGGTCGGTTAAATGATTAATTGTGGTTAGAAAAGTCATCACAATTGTTGGGCAAAGACAATTTTAGAGGTCGGATCAGTGATAAACAGTGGTTAGGAAAATCATTACAATTGTTAGGCAAGGTCATTTTTAGAGGTCGGATAAGTGATTAACAGTGGTGGGCAAAGTCATTACAATTGTTGGGCGAAGTCATTTTTAGAGGTCGGATAAGTTATTAACAGTGGTGGGCAAAGTCATTTCCAGTGGTTGGCAAAGTAATTACAATTGTTAGGAAAAGTCATTTTTAGAGGTAGGATAAGTGATTAACTATGGTTGGCAAAGTCATTACAATTGTTGGGCAAGGTCATTACAATTGTTGGGCAGAGTCATTACAATTGTTGGGCAAAGTCATTACAATTGTTGGGCAATGTCATTTTTAGAGGTCGGATAAGTGATTAACAGTGGTGGGCAAAGTCATTACAATTGTTGGGCAAATTCATTACAATTGTTGGGCAAAGTCATTTTTAGAGGTCGGTTAAATGATTAACAGTGGTTAGAAAAGTCATCACAATTGTTGAGCAAAGTCATTTTTGGAGGTCGTATAAGTCATTAACAATGATTGGCAAAGTCATTACAATTGTTGGGCAAAGACAATTTTAGAGGTCGGATTAGTGATAAACAGTGGTTAGGAAAATCATTACAATTGTTAGGCAAGGTCATTTTTAGAGGTCGGATAAGTGATTAACAGTGGTTGGCAAAGTAACTACAATTGTTGAGCAAAGTCATTTTTGGAGGTCGGATAAGTGATTAACAGTGGTGGGCAAAGTCATTACAATTGTTGGGCAAAGTCATTTTTAGAGGTCGGATAAGTGATTAACAGTGGTTGGCAAAGTCATTACAATTGTTGGGCAAAGTCATTTTTAGAGGTCGGATAAGTGATTAACAGTGATGGGAAAAGTCATTACCAGTGGTTGGGCAAAGACAATTTTAGAGGTCGGATTAGTGATAAACACTGGTTAGGAAAATCATTACAATTGTTAGGCAAAGTCATTTTTAGAGGTCGGATAAGTGATTAACAGTGGTTTGCAAAGTAACTACAATTATTGAGCAAAGTCATTTTTGGAGGTCGTTTAAGTGATTTACAGTGGTTGTTAAAGTCATTACAATTGTTGGGCAAAGACATTTTTAGAAGGTGGGACAAGTGATTAATAGTGGTTGGCAAAGTCATTACAATTGTTTTGCAAAGTCATTACAATTGTTGGGCAAAGTTATTATAATTGTTGGGCAAAGTCATTACAATTGTTGGGCAAAGTCATTTTTAGAGGTCGGATAAGTGATTAACTATGGTTGGCAAAGTCATTACAATTGTTGGGCAAGGTCATTACAATTGTTGGGCAAAGTCATTACAATTGTTGGGCAAAGTCATTACAATTGTTGGGCAATGTCATTTTTAGAGGTCGGATAAGTGATTAACAGTGGTGGGCAAAGTCATTACAAATGTTGGGCAAAGTCATTACAATTGTTGGGCAAAGTCATTTTTAGAGGTCGGTTAAATGATTAATTGTGGTTAGAAAAGTCATCACAATTGTTGAGCAAAGTCATTTTTGGAGGTCGGATAAGTGATTAACAGTGGTGGGCAAAGTCATTACAATTGTTGGGCAAAGTCATTTTTAGAGGTCGGATAAGTGATTAACAGTGGTTGGCAAAGTCATTACAATTGTTGGGCAAAGTCATTTTTAGAGGTCGGATAAGTGATTAACAGTGATGGGAAAAGTCATTACCAGTGGTTGGGCAAAGACAATTTTAGAGGTCGGATTAGTGATAAACACTGGTTAGGAAAATCATTACAATTGTTAGGCAAAGTCATTTTTAGAGGTCGGATAAGTGATTAACAGTGGTTTGCAAAGTAACTACAATTATTGAGCCAAGTCATTTTTGGAGGTCGTATAAGTGATTTACAGTGGTTGTTAAAGTCATTACAATTGTTGGGCAAAGACATTTTTAGAAGGTGGGACAAGTGATTAATAGAGGTTGGCAAAGTCATTACAATTGTTTTGCAAAGTCATTACAATTGTTGGGCAAAGTTATTATAATTGTTGGGCAAAGTCATTACAATTGTTGGGCAAAGTCATTTTTAGGGGTCGGATAAGTGATTAACTATGGTTGGCAAAGTCATTACAATTGTTGGGCAAGGTCATTACAATTGTTGGGCAAAGTCATTACAATTGTTGGGCAAAGTCATTACAATTGTTGGGCAATGTCATTTTTAGAGGTCGGATAAGTGATTTACAGTGGTGGACAAAGTCATTACAATTGTTGGGCAAAGTCATTACAATTGTTGGGCAAAGTCATTTTTAGAGGTCGGTTAAATGATTAACAGTGGTTAGAAAAGTCATCACAATTGTTGAGCAAAGTCATTTTTGGAGGTCGTATAAGTCATTAACAGTGGTTGGCAAAGTCATTACAATTGTTAGGCAAAGTCATTTTTAGAGGTCGGATAAGTGATTAACAGTGGTTTGCAAAGTAACTACAATTATTGAGCCAAGTCATTTTTGGAGGTCGTATAAGTGATTTACAGTGGTTGTTAAAGTCATTACAATTGTTGGGCAAAGACATTTTTAGAAGGTGGGACAAGTGATTAATAGAGGTTGGCAAAGTCATTACAATTGTTTTGCAAAGTCATTACAATTGTTGGGCAAAGTTATTATAATTGTTGGGCTAAGTCATTACAATTGTTGGGCAAAGTCATTTTTAGGGGTCGGATAAGTGATTAACTATGGTTGGCAAAGTCATTACAATTGTTGGGCAAGGTCATTACAATTGTTGGGCAAAGTCATTACAATTGTTGGGCAAAGTCATTACAATTGTTGGGCAATGTCATTTTTAGAGGTCGGATAAGTGATTTACAGTGGTGGACAAAGTCATTACAATTGTTGGGCAAAGTCATTACAATTGTTGGGCAAAGTCATTTTTAGAGGTCGGTTAAATGATTAACAGTGGTTAGAAAAGTCATCACAATTGTTGAGCAAAGTCATTTTTGGAGGTCGTATAAGTCATTAACAGTGGTTGGCAAAGTCATTACAATTGTTGGGCAAAGACAATTTTAGAGGTCGGATTAGTGATAAACAGTGGTTAGGAAAATCATTACAATTGTTAGGCAAGGTCATTTTTAGAGGTCGGATAAGTGATTAACAGTGGTGGGCAAAGTCATTACAATTGTTGGGCGAAGTCATTTTTAGAGGTCGGATAAGTTATTAACAGTGGTGGGCAAAGTCATTTCCAGTGGTTGGCAAAGTAATTACAATTGTTAGGCAAGGTCATTACAATTGTTGGGCAGAGTCATTACAATTGTTGGGCAAAGTCATTACAATTGTTGGGCAATGTCATTTTTAGAGGTCGGATAAGTGATTAACAGTGGTGGGCAAAGTCATTACAATTGTTGGGCAAAGTCATTACAATTGTTGGGCAAAGTCATTTTTAGAGGTCGGTTAAATGATTAACAGTGGTAAGAAAAGTCATCACAATTGTTGAGCAAAGTCATTTTTGGAGGTCGTATAAGTCATTAACAGTGGTTGGCAAAGTCATTACAATTGTTGGGCAAAGACAATTTTAGAGGTCGGATTAGTGATAAACAGTGGTTAGGAAAATCATTACAATTGTTAGGCAAGGTCATTTTTAGAGGTCGGATAAGTGATTAACAGTGGTGGGCAAAGTCATTACAATTGTTGGGCGAAGTCATTTTTAGAGGTCGGATAAGTTATTAACAGTGGTGGGCAAAGTCATTTCCAGTGGTTGGCAAAGTAATTACAATTGTTAGGCAAGGTCATTACAATTGTTGGGCAGAGTCATTACAATTGTTGGGCAAAGTCATTACAATTGTTGGGCAATGTCATTTTTAGAGGTCGGATAAGTGATTAACAGTGGTGGGCAAAGTCATTACAATTGTTGGGCAAAGTCATTACAATTGTTGGGCAAAGTCATTTTTAGAGGTCGGTTAAATGATTAACAGTGGTAAGAAAAGTCATCACAATTGTTGAGCAAAGTCATTTTTGGAGGTCGTATAAGTCATTAACAGTGGTTGGCAAAGTCATTACAATTGTTGGGCAAAGACAATTTTAGAGGTCGGATTAGTGATTAACAGTGGTTAGGAAAATCATTACAATTGTTAGGCAAGGTCATTTTTAGAGGTCGGATAAGTCATTAACTGTGGTTGGCAAAGTCATTACAATTGTTTTGCAAAGTCATTTTTAGAGGTCGGATAAGTGATAAACAGTGGTGGGCAAAGTCATTACAATTGTTGGGCGAAGTCATTTTTAGAGGTCGGATAAGTTATTAACAGTGGTGGGCAAAGTCATTTCCAGTGGTTGGCAAAGTAATTACAATTGTTAGGCAAGGTCATTACAATTGTTGGGCAGAGTCATTACAATTGTTGGGCAAAGTCATTACAATTGTTGGGCAATGTCATTTTTAGAGGTCGGATAAGTGATTAACAGTGGTGGGCAAAGTCATTACAATTGTTGGGCAAAGACAATTTTAGAGGTCGGATTAGTGATTAACAGTGGTTAGGAAAATCATTACAATTGTTAGGCAAGGTCATTTTTAGAGGTCGGATAAGTCATTAACTGTGGTTGGCAAAGTCATTACAATTGTTTTGCAAAGTCATTTTTAGAGGTCGGATAAGTGATAAACAGTGGTGGGCAAAATCATTACAATTGTTTGGCAAAGTCATTTTTAGAGGTCGGATAAGTGATTAACAGTGGTTGGCAAAGTAACTACAATTGTTGAGCAAAGTCATTTTTGGAGGTCGGATAAGTGATTAACTATGGTTGGCAAAGTCATTACAATTGTTGGGCAAGGTCATTACAATTGTTGGGCAGAGTCATTACAATTGTTGGGCAAAGTCATTACAATTGTTGGGCAATGTCATTTTTAGAGGTCGGATAAGTGATTAACAGTGGTGGGCAAAGTCATTACAATTGTTGGGCAAAGTCATTACAATTGTTGGGCAAAGTCATTTTTAGAGGTCGGTTAAATGATTAACAGTGGTTAGAAAAGTCATCACAATTGTTGAGCAAAGTCATTTTTGGAGGTCGTATAAGTCATTAACAAGGGTTGGCAAAGTCATTACAATTGTTGGGCAAAGACAATTTTAGAGGTCGGATTAGTGATAAACAGTGGTTAGGAAAATCATTACAATTGTTAGGCAAGGTCATTTTTAGAGGTCGGATAAGTGATTAACAGTGGTGGGCAAAGTCATTACAATTGTTGGGCGAAGTCATTTTTAGAGGTCGGATAAGTAATTAACAGTGGTGGACAAAGTCATTTCCAGTAGTTGGCAAAGTAATTACAATTGTTGGGCAATGTCATTTTTAGAGGTCGGATAAGTGATTAACAGTGGTGGGCAAAGTCATTACAATTGTTGGGCAAAGTCATTACAATTGTTGGTCAAAGTCATTTTTAGAGGTCGGTTAAATGATTAACAGTGGTTAGAAAAGTCATCACAATTGTTGAGCAAAGTCATTTTTGGAGGTCGTATAAGTCATTAACAGTGGTTGGCAAAGTCATTACAATTGTTGGGCAAAGACAATTTTAGAGGTCGGATTAGTGATTAACAGTGGTTAGGAAAATCATTACAATTGTTAGGCAAGGTCATTTTTAGAGGTCGGATAAGTCATTAACTGTGGTTGGCAAAGTCATTACAATTGTTGGGCAAAGACATTTTTAGAAGGTGGGATAAGTGATTAATAGTGGTTGGCAAAGTCATTACAATTGTTTTGCAAAGTCATTTTTAGAGGTCGGATAAGTGATAAACAGTGGTGGGCAAAATCATTACAATTGTTGGGCAAAGACAATTTTAGAGGTCGGATTAGTGATTAACAGTGGTTGGCAAAGTAACTACAATTGTTGAGCAAAGTCATTTTTGGAGGTCGGATAAGTGATTAACAGTGGTTAGAAAAGTCATCACAATTGTTGAGCAAAGTCATTTTTGGAGGTCGTATAAGTCATTAACAGTGGTTGGCAAAGTCATTACAATTGTTGGGCAAAGACAATTTTAGAGGTCGGATTAGTGATAAACAGTGGTTAGGAAAATCATTACAATTGTTAGGCAAGGTCATTTTTAGAGGTCGGATAAGTGATTAACAGTGGTGGGCAAAGTCATTACAATTGTTGGGCAAAGTCATTTTTAGAGGTCGGTTAAATGATTAACAGTGGTGGGCAAAGTCATTACAATTGTTGGGCGAAGTCATTTTTAGAGGTCGGATAAGTAATTAACAGTGGTGGGCAAAGTCATTTCCAGTAGTTGGCAAAGTAATTACAATTGTTGGGCAATGTCATTTTTAGAGGTCGGATAAGTGATTAACAGTGGTGGGCAAAGTCATTACAATTGTTGGGCAAAGTCATTACAATTGTTGGTCAAAGTCATTTTTAGAGGTCGGTTAAATGATTAACAGTGGTTAGAAAAGTCATCACAATTGTTGAGCAAAGTCATTTTTGGAGGTCGTATAAGTCATTAACAGTGGTTGGCAAAGTCATTACAATTGTTGGGCAAAGACAATTTTAGAGGTCGGATTAGTGATTAACAGTGGTTAGGAAAATCATTACAATTGTTAGGCAAGGTCATTTTTAGAGGTCGGATAAGTCATTAACTGTGGTTGGCAAAGTCATTACAATTGTTGGGCAAAGACATTTTTAGAAGGTGGGATAAGTGATTAATAGTGGTTGGCAAAGTCATTACAATTGTTTTGCAAAGTCATTTTTAGAGGTCGGATAAGTGATAAACAGTGGTGGGCAAAATCATTACAATTGTTGGGCAAAGACAATTTTAGAGGTCGGATTAGTGATTAACAGTGGTTGGCAAAGTAACTACAATTGTTGAGCAAAGTCATTTTTGGAGGTCGGATAAGTGATTAACAGTGGTTAGAAAAGTCATCACAATTGTTGAGCAAAGTCATTTTTGGAGGTCGTATAAGTCATTAACAGTGGTTGGCAAAGTCATTACAATTGTTGGGCAAAGACAATTTTAGAGGTCGGATTAGTGATAAACAGTGGTTAGGAAAATCATTACAATTGTTAGGCAAGGTCATTTTTAGAGGTCGGATAAGTGATTAACAGTGGTGGGCAAAGTCATTACAATTGTTGGGCAAAGTCATTTTTAGAGGTCGGTTAAATGATTAACAGTGGTTAGAAAAGTCATCACAATTGTTGAGCAAAGTCATTTTTGGAGGTCGTATAAGTCATTAACAGTGGTTGGCAAAGTCATTACAATTGTTGGGCAAAGACAATTTTAGAGGTCGGATTAGTGATAAACAGTGGTTAGGAAAATCATTACAATTGTTAGGCAAGGTCATTTTTAGAGGTCGGATAAGTGATTAACAGTGGTGGGCAAAGTCATTACAATTGTTGGGCGAAGTCATTTTTAGAGGTCGGATAAGTTATTAACAGTGGTGGGCAAAGTCATTTCCAGTGGTTGGCAAAGTAATTACAATTGTAAGGCAAAGTCATTTTTAGAGGTAGGATAAGTGATTTACTATGGTTGGCAAAGTCATTACAATTGTTGGGCAAGGTCATTACAATTGTTGGGCAGAGTCATTACAATTGTTGGGCAAAGTCATTACAATTGTTGGGCAATGTCATTTTTAGAGGTCGGATAAGTGATTAACAGTGGTGGGCAAAGTCATTACAATTGTTGGGCAAAGACATTTTTAGAAGGTGGGATAAGTGATTAATAGTGGTTGGCAAAGTCATTACAATTGTTTTGCAAAGTCATTTTTAGAGGTCGGATCAGTGATAAACAGTGGTGGGCAAAATCATTACAATTGTTAGGCAAAGTCATTTTTAGAGGTCGGATAAGTGATTAACAGTGGTTGGCAAAGTAACTACAATTGTTGAGCAAAGTCATTTTTGGAGGTCGGATAAGTGATTAACAGTGGTTAGAAAAGTCATCACAATTGTTGAGCAAAGTCATTTTTGGAGGTCGTATAAGTCATTAACAGTGGTTGGCAAAGTCATTACAATTGTTGGGCAAAGACAATTTTAGAGGTCGGATTAGTGATAAACAGTGGTTAGGAAAATCATTACAATTGTTAGGCAAGGTCATTTTTAGAGGTCGGATAAGTGATTAACAGTGGTGGGCAAAGTCATTACAATTGTTGGGCGAAGTCATTTTTAGAGGTCGGTTAAATGATTAACAGTGGTTAGAAAAGTCATCACAATTGTTGAGCAAAGTCATTTTTGGAGGTCGTATAAGTCATTAACAGTGGTTGGCAAAGTCATTACAATTGTTGGGCAAAGACAATTTTAGAGGTCGGATTAGTGATAAACAGTGGTTAGGAAAATCATTACAATTGTTAGGCAAGGTCATTTTTAGAGGTCGGATAAGTGATTAACAGTGGTGGGCAAAGTCATTACAATTGTTGGGCGAAGTCTTTTTTAGAGGTCGGATAAGTTATTAACAGTGGTGGGCAAAGTCATTTCCAGTGGTTGGCAAAGTAATTACAATTGTTAGGCAAAGTCATTTTTAGAGGTAGGATAAGTGATTTACTATGGTTGGCAAAGTCATTACAATTGTTGGGCAAGGTCATTACAATTGTTGGGCAGAGTCATTACAATTGTTGGGCAAAGTCATTACAATTGTTGGGCAATGTCATTTTTAGAGGTCGGATAAGTGATTAACAGTGGTGGGCAAAGTCATTACAATTGTTGGGCAAAGTCATTACAATTGTTGGGCAAAGTCATTTTTAGAGGTCGGTTAAATGATTAACAGTGGTTAGAAAAGTCATTACAATTTTTGGGCAAAGACAATTTTAGAGGTCGGATTAGTGATAAACAGTGGTTAGGAAAATCATTACAATTGTTAGGCAAGGTCATTTTTAGAGGTCGGATAAGTGATTAACAGTGGTTGGCAAAGTAACTACAATTGTTGAGCAAAGTCATTTTTGGAGGTCGGATAAGTGATTAACAGTGGTGGGCAAAGTCATTACAATTGTTGGGCAAAGTCATTTTTAGAGGTCGGATAAGTGATTAACAGTGGTTGGCAAAGTCATTACAATTGTTGGGCAAAGTCATTTTTAGAGGTCGGTTAAGTGATTAACAGTGATGGGAAAAGTCATTACCAGTGGTTGGGCAAAGACAATTTTAGAGGTCGGATTAGTGATAAACACTGGTTAGGAAAATCATTACAATTGTTAGGCAAAGTCATTTTTAGAGGTGGGATAAGTGATTAACAGTGGTTTGCAAAGTAACTACAATTATTGAGCAAAGTCATTTTTGGAGGTCGTATAAGTGATTTACAGTGGTTGTTAAAGTCATTACAATTGTTGGGCAAAGACATTTTTAGAAGGTGGGACAAGTGATTAATAGTGGTTGGCAAAGTCATTACAATTGTTTTGCAAAGTCATTACAATTGTTGGGCAAAGTTATTATAATTGTTGGGCAAAGTCATTACAATTGTTGGGCAAAGTCATTTTTAGAGGTCGGATGAGTGATTAACAGTGGTGGGCAAAGTCATTACAATTGTTGGGCTATGTCATTTTTAGAGGTCGGATAAGTTATTAACAGTGGTGGGCAAAGTCATTTCCAGTGGTTGGCAAAGTAATTACAATTGTTGGGCAAAGTCATTACAATTGTTGGGCAAAGTCATTACAATTGTTGGGCAAAGTCATTACAATTGTTGGGCGATGTCATTTTTAGTGGTCGGATAAGTGATTAACAGTGGTGGGCAAAGTCATTACAATTGTTGGGCAAAGTCATTACAATTGTTGGGCAAAGTCATTACAATTGTTGGGCAAAGTCATTTTTAGAGGTCGGTTAAATGATTAACAGTGGTTAGAAAAGTCATCACAATTATTGAGCAAAGTCATTTTTGGAGGTCGTATAAGTGATTTACAGTGGTTGTTAAAGTCATTACAATTGTTGGGCAAAGACATTTTTAGAAGGTGGGACAAGTGATTAATAGTGGTTGGCAAAGTCATTACAATTGTTTTGCAAAGTCATTACAATTGTTGGGCAAAGTTATTATAATTGTTGGGCAAAGTCATTACAATTGTTGGGCAAAGTCATTTTTAGAGGTCGGATGAGTGATTAACAGTGGTGGGCAAAGTCATTACAATTGTTGGGCTATGTCATTTTTAGAGGTCGGATAAGTTATTAACAGTGGTGGGCAAAGTCATTTCCAGTGGTTGGCAAAGTAATTACAATTGCTAGGCAAAGTCATTTTTAGAGGTAGGATAAGTGATTAACTATGGTTGGCAAAGTCATTACAATTGTTGGGCAAGGTCATTACAATTGTTGGGCAAAGTCATTACAATTGTTGGGCAAAGTCATTACAATTGTTGGGCGATGTCATTTTTAGAGGTCGGATAAGTGATTAACAGTGGTGGGCAAAGTCATTACAATTGTTGGGCAAAGTCATTACAATTGTTGGGCAAAGTCATTACAATTGTTGGGCAAAGTCATTTTTAGAGGTCGGTTAAATGATTAACAGTGGTTAGAAAAGTCATCACAATTATTGAGCAAAGTCATTTTTGGAGGTCGTATAAGTGATTTACAGTGGTTGTTAAAGTCATTACAATTGTTGGGCAAAGACATTTTTAGAAGGTGGGACAAGTGATTAATAGTGGTTGGCAAAGTCATTACAATTGTTTTGCAAGGTCATTTTTAGAGGTCGGAAAAGTGATTAACAGTGGTGGGCAAAGTCATTACAATTGTTGGGCAAAGTCATTTTTAGAGGTCGGTTAAATGATTAACAGTGGTTTGCAAAGTCATTACAATTGTTGGGCAAAGTCATTTTTAGAGGTCGGATAAGTGATTAACAGTGATGGGAAAAGTCATTACCAGTGGTTGGGCAAAGACAATTTTAGAGGTCGGATTAGTGATAAACAGTGGTTAGAAAAGTCATCACAATTGTTGAGCAAAGTCATTTTTGGAGGTCGTATAAGTCATTAACAGTGGTTGGCAAAGTCATTACAATTGTTGGGGAAAGACAATTTTAGAGGTCGGATTAGTGATAAACAGTGGTTAGGAAAATCATTACAATTGTTAGGCAAGGTCATTTTTAGAGGTCGGATAAGTGATTAACAGTGGTTGGCAAAGTCATTACAATTGTTGGGCAAAGTCATTTTTAGAGGTCGGATAAGTGATTAACAGTGATGGGAAAAGTCATTACCAGTGGTTAGGCAAAGACAATTTTAGAGGTCGGATTAGTGATAAACAGTGGTTAGGAAAATCATTACAATTGTTAGGCAAAGTCATTTTTAGAGGTCGGATAAGTGATTAACAGTGGTTGGCAAAGTAACTACAATTGTTTAGCAAAGTCATTTCTGGAGGTCGGATAAGTGATTAACAGTGGTGGGCAAAGTCATTACAATTGTTGGGCAAAGTCATTTTTAGAGGTCGGATAAGTTATTAACAGTGGTGGGCAAAGTCATTACCAGTGGTTGGCAAAGTAATTACAATTGTTAGGCAAAGTCATTTTTAGAGGTAGGATAAGTGATTAACTATGGTTGGCAAAGTCATTACAATTGTTGGGCAAGGTCATCACAATTGTTGGGCAAAGTCATTTTTAGAGGTCGGATAAGTGATTAACAGTGATGGGAAAAGTCATTACCAGTGGTTAGGCAAAGACAATTTTAGAGGTCGGATTAGTGATAAACAGTGGTTAGGAAAATCATTACAATTGTTAGGCAAAGTCATTTTTAGAGGTCGGATAAGTGATTAACAGTGGTTGGCAAAGTAACTACAATTGTTTAGCAAAGTCATTTCTGGAGGTCGGATAAGTGATTAACAGTGGTGGGCAAAGTCATTACCAGTGTTTGGCAAAGTAATTACAATTGTTAGGCAAAGTCATTTTTAGAGGTAGGATTAGTGATTAACTATGGTTGGCAAAGTCATTACAATTGTTGGGCATGGTCATTACAATTGTTGGGCAAAGTCATTACAATTGTTGGGCAAAGTCATTACAATTGTTGGGCAATGTCATTTTTAGAGGTCGGATAAGTTATTAACAGTGGTGGGCAAAGTCATTACAATTGTTGGGCAAAGTCATTCCAATTGTTGGGCAAAGTCATTTTTAGAGGTCGGTTAAATGATTAACAGTGGTTAGAAAAGTCATCACAGTTGTTGAGCAAGGTCATTTTTGGAGGTCGTATAAGTCATTAACAGTGGTTGGCAAAGTCATTACAATTGTTGGGCAAAGACAATTTTAGAGGTCGGATGAGTGATTAACAGTGATGGGAAAAGTCATTACCAGTGGTTGGGCAAAGACAATTTTAGAGGTCGGATTAGTGATAAACAGTGGTTAGGAAAATCATTACAATTGTTAGGCAAAGTCATTTTTAGAGGTCGGATAAGTGATTAACAGTGGTTGGCAAAGTAACCACAATTGTTGAGCAAAGTCATTTTTGGAGGTCGTATAAGTGATTTACAGTGGTTGGCAAAGTCATTACAATTGTTTGGCAAAGTCATTACAATTGTTGGGCAAAGTTATTATAATTGTTGGGCAAAGTCATTACAATTGTTGGGCAAAGTCATTTTTAGAGGTCAGATAAGTGATTAACAGTGGTGGGCAAAGTCATTACAATTGTTGGGCAAAGTCATTTTTAGAGGTCGGATAATTTATTAACAGTGGTGGGCAAAGTCATTACCAGTGGTTGGCAAAGTAAATACAATTGTTGGGCAAAGTCATTTTTAGAGGTAGGATAAGTGATTTACTATGGTTGGCAAAGTCATTACAATTGTTGGGCAAGGTCATTACAATTGTTGGGCAAAGTCATTACAATTGTTGAGCAAAGTAATTACAATTGTTGGGCAATGTCATTTTTAGAGGTCGGATAAGTGATTAACAGTGGTTGGCAAACTCATTTCAATTGTTGGGCAAAGTCATTTTTAGAGGTCGGATAAGTGATTAACAGTGATGGGAAATGTCATTACCAGTGGTTGGGCAAAGACATTTTTAGAGGTCGGATAAGTGATTAACTATGGTTGGCAAAGTCATTACAATTGTTGGGCAAGGTCATCACAATTGTTGGGCAAAGTCATTTTTAGAGGTCGGATAAGTGATTAACAGTGGTTGGCAAAGTAACTACAATTGTTGAGCAAAGTCATTTTTGGAGGTCGTATAAGTGATTTACAGTGGTTGGCAAAGTCATTACAATTGTTTGGCAAAGTCATTACAATTGTTAGGCAAAGTCATTTTTAGAGGTCGGATAAGTGATTAACAGTGGTTGGCAAAGTAACTACAATTGTTTAGCAAAGTCATTTCTGGAGGTCGGATAAGTGATTAACAGTGGTGGGCAAAGTCATTACAATTGTTGGGCAAAGTCATTTTTAGAGGTCGGATAAGTTATTAACAGTGGTGGGCAAAGTCATTACCAGTGGTTGGCAAAGTAATTACAATTGTTAGGCAAAGTCATTTTTAGAGGTAGGATAAGTGATTAACTATGGTTGGCAAAGTCATTACAATTGTTGGGCAAGGTCATCACAATTGTTGGGCAAAGTCATTTTTAGAGGTCGGATAAGTGATTAACAGTGATGGGAAAAGTCATTACCAGTGGTTAGGCAAAGACATTTTTAGAGGTCGGATAAGTGATTAACAGTGGTTGGCAAAGTAACTACAATTGTTTAGCAAAGTCATTTCTGGAGGTCGGATAAGTGATTAACAGTGGTGGGCAAAGTCATTACCAGTGTTTGGCAAAGTAATTACAATTGTTAGGCAAAGTCATTTTTAGAGGTAGGATTAGTGATTAACTATGGTTGGCAAAGTCATTACAATTGTTGGGCATGGTCATTACAATTGTTGGGCAAAGTCATTACAATTGTTGGGCAAAGTCATTACAATTGTTGGGCAATGTCATTTTTAGAGGTCGGATAAGTTATTAACAGTGGTGGGCAAAGTCATTACAATTGTTGGGCAAAGTCATTCCAATTGTTGGGCAAAGTCATTTTTAGAGGTCGGTTAAATGATTAACAGTGGTTAGAAAAGTCATCACAGTTGTTGAGCAAGGTCATTTTTGGAGGTCGTATAAGTCATTAACAGTGGTTGGCAAAGTCATTACAATTGTTGGGCAAAGACAATTTTAGAGGTCGGATGAGTGATTAACAGTGATGGGAAAAGTCATTACCAGTGGTTGGGCAAAGACAATTTTAGAGGTCGGATTAGTGATAAACAGTGGTTAGGAAAATCATTACAATTGTTAGGCAAAGTCATTTTTAGAGGTCGGATAAGTGATTAACAGTGGTTGGCAAAGTAACTACAATTGTTGAGCAAAGTCATTTTTGGAGGTCGTATAAGTGATTTACAGTGGTTGGCAAAGTCATTACAATTGTTTGGCAAAGTCATTACAATTGTTGGGCAAAGTTATTATAATTGTTGGGCAAAGTCATTACAATTGTTGGGCAAAGTCATTTTTAGAGGTCAGATAAGTGATTAACAGTGGTGGGCAAAGTCATTACAATTGTTGGGCAAAGTCATTTTTAGAGGTCGGATAATTTATTAACAGTGGTGGGCAAAGTCATTACCAGTGGTTGGCAAAGTAAATACAATTGTTGGGCAAAGTCATTTTTAGAGGTAGGATAAGTGATTTACTATGGTTGGCAAAGTCATTACAATTGTTGGGCAAGGTCATTACAATTGTTGGGCAAAGTCATTACAATTGTTGAGCAAAGTAATTACAATTGTTGGGCAATGTCATTTTTAGAGGTCGGATAAGTGATTAACAGTGGTTGGCAAACTCATTTCAATTGTTGGGCAAAGTCATTTTTAGAGGTCGGATAAGTGATTAACAGTGATGGGAAATGTCATTACCAGTGGTTGGGCAAAGACATTTTTAGAGGTCGGATAAGTGATTAACTATGGTTGGCAAAGTCATTACAATTGTTGGGCAAGGTCATCACAATTGTTGGGCAAAGTCATTTTTAGAGGTCGGATAAGTGATTTACAGTGATGGGAAAAGTCATTACCAGTGGTTAGGCAAAGACAATTTTAGAGGTCGGATTAGTGATAAACAGTGGTTAGGAAAATCATTACAATTGTTAGGCAAAGTCATTTTTAGAGGTCGGATAAGTGATTAACAGTGGTTGGCAAAGTAACTACAATTGTTTAGCAAAGTCATTTCTGGAGGTCGGATAAGTGATTAACAGTGGTGGGCAAAGTCATTACCAGTGTTTGGCAAAGTAATTACAATTGTTAGGCAAAGTCATTTTTAGAGGTAGGATTAGTGATTAACTATGGTTGGCAAAGTCATTACAATTGTTGGGCATGGTCATTACAATTGTTGGGCAAAGTCATTACAATTGTTGGGCAAAGTCATTACAATTGTTGGGCAATGTCATTTTTAGAGGTCGGATAAGTTATTAACAGTGGTGGGCAAAGTCATTACAATTGTTGGGCAAAGTCATTCCAATTGTTGGGCAAAGTCATTTTTAGAGGTCGGTTAAATGATTAACAGTGGTTAGAAAAGTCATCACAGTTGTTGAGCAAGGTCATTTTTGGAGGTCGTATAAGTCATTAACAGTGGTTGGCAAAGTCATTACAATTGTTGGGCAAAGACAATTTTAGAGGTCGGATAAGTGATTAACAGTGATGGGAAAAGTCATTACCAGTGGTTGGGCAAAGACAATTTTAGAGGTCGGATTAGTGATAAACAGTGGTTAGGAAAATCATTACAATTGTTAGGCAAAGTCATTTTTAGAGGTCGGATAAGTGATTAACAGTGGTTGGCAAAGTAACTACAATTGTTGAGCAAAGTCATTTTTGGAGGTCGTATAAGTGATTTACAGTGGTTGGCAAAGTCATTACAATTGTTTGGCAAAGTCATTACAATTGTTGGGCAAAGTTATTATAATTGTTGGGCAAAGTCATTACAATTGTTGGGCAAAGTCATTTTTAGAGGTCGGATAAGTGATTAACAGTGGTGGGCAAAGTCATTACAATTGTTGGGCAAAGTCATTTTTAGAGGTCGGATAAGTTATTAACAGTGGTGGGCAAAGTCATTACAAGTGGTTGGCAAAGTAATTACAATTGTTGGGCAAAGTCATTTTTAGAGGTAGGATAAGTGATTTACTATGGTTGGCAAAGTCATTACAATTGTTGGGCAAGGTCATTACAATTGTTGGGCAAAGTCATTACAATTGTTGAGCAAAGTAATTACAATTGTCGGGCAATGTCATTTTTAGAGGTCGGATAAGTGATTAACAGTGGTTGGCAAACTCATTTCAATTGTTGGGCAAAGTCATTTTTAGAGGTCGGATAAGTGATTAACAGTGATGGGAAATGTCATTACCAGTGGTTGGGCAAAGACATTTTTAGAGGTCGGATAAGTGATTAACAGTGATTGGAAAAGTCATTACCAGTGGTTGTACAAAGACAATTTTAGAGGTCGGATTAGTGATAAACAGTGGTTAGAAAAGTCATCACAATTGTTGAGCAAAGTCATTTTTGGAGGTCGTATAAGTCATTAACAGTGGTTGGCAAAGTCATTACAATTGTTGGGGAAAGACAATTTTAGAGGTCGGATTAGTGATAAACAGTGGTTAGGAAAATCATTACAATTGTTAGACAAGGTCATTTTTAGAGGTCGGATAAGTGATTAACAGTGGTTGGCAAAGTAATTACAATTTTTGGGCATAGTCATTTTTAGAGGTCGGATAAGTGATTAACAGTGATGGGAAAAGTCATTACCAGTGGTTAGGCAAAGACAATTTTAGAGGTCGGATTAGTGATAAACAGTGGTTAGGAAAATCATTACAATTGTTAGGCAAAGTCATTTTTAGAGGTCGGATAAGTGATTAACAGTGGTTGGCAAAGTCATTTTTAGAGGTCGGATAAGTTATTAACAGTGGTGGGCAAAGTCATTACCAGTGGTTGGCAAAGTAATTACAATTGTTAGGCAAAGTCATTTTTAGAGGTAGGATAAGTGATTAACTATGGTTGGCAAAGTCATTACAATTGTTGGGCAAGGTCACTACAATTGTTGGGCAAAGTCATTTTTAGAGGTCGGATAAGTGATTAACAGTGATGGGAAAAGTCATTACCAGTGGTTAGGCAAAGACAATTTTAGAGGTCGGATTAGTGATAAACAGTGGTTAGGAAAATCATTACAATTGTTAGGCAAAGTAATTTTTAGAGGTCGGATAAGTGATTAACAGTGGTTGGCAAAGTAACTACAATTGTTTAGCAAAGTCATTTCTGGAGGTCGGATAAGTGATTAACAGTGGTGGGCAAAGTCATTACAATTGTTGGGCAAAGTCATTTTTAGAGGTCGGATAAGTTATTAACAGTGGTGGGCAAAGTCATTACCAGTGGTTGGCAAAGTAATTACAATTGTTAGGCAAAGTCATTTTTAGAGGTAGGATAAGTGATTAACTATGGTTGGCAAAGTCATTACAATTGTTGGGCAAGGTCATTACAATTGTTGGGCAAAGTCATTACAATTGTTGGGCAAAGTCATTACAATTGTTGGGCAATGTCATTTTTAGAGGTCGGATAAGTGATTAACAGTGATGGGAAAAGTCATTACCAGTGGTTGGCAAAGTCATTACAATTGTTGGGCAAAGACAATTTTAGAGGTCGGATTAGTGATAAACAGTGGTTAGGAAAATCATTACAATTGTTAGGCAAGGTCATTTTTAGAGGTCGGATAAGTGATTAACAGTGGTTAGGAAAATCATTACAATTGTTAGGCAAAGTCATTTTTAGAGGTCGGATAAGTGATTAACAGTGGTTGGCAAAGTAACTACAATTGTTGAGCAAAGTCATTTTTGGAGGTCGGATAAGTGATTCACAGTGGTGGGCAAAGTCATTACAATTGTTGGGCAAAGTCATTTTTAGAGGTCGGATAAGTTATTAACAGTGGTGTGCAAAGTCATTACCAGTGGTTGGCAAAGTAATTACAATTGTTAGGCAAAGTCATTTTTAGAGGTAGGATAAGTGATTAACTATGGTTGGCAAAGTCATTAGAATTGTTGGGCAAGGTCATTACAGTTGTTGGGCAAAGTCATTACAATTGTTGGGCAAAGTCATTACAATTGTTGGGCAATGTCATTTTTAGAGGTCGGAAAAGTGATTAACAGTGGTGGGCAAAGTCATTACAATTGTTGGGCAAAGTCATTTTTAGAGGTCGGTTAAATGATTAACAGTGGTTGGCAAAGTCATTACAATTGTTGGGCAAAGTCATTTTTAGAGGTCGGATAAGTGATTAACAGTGATGGGAAAAGTCATTACCAGTGGTTGGGCAAAGACAATTTTAGAGGTCGGATTAGTGATAAACAGTGGTTAGAAAAATCATTACAATTGTTAGGGAAGGTCATTTTTAGAGGTCGGATAAGTGATTAACAGTGGTTGGCAAAGACATTACAATTGTTGGGCAAAGTCATTTTTAGAGGTCGGATAAGTGATTAACAGTGATGGGAAAAGTCATTACCAGTGGTTAGGCAAAGACAATTTTAGAGGTCGGATTAGTGATAAACAGTGGTTAGGAAAATCATTACAATTGTTAGGCAAAGTCATTTTTAGAGGTCGGATAAGTGATTAAAAGTGGTTGGCAAAGTAACTACAATTGTTTAGCAAAGTCATTTCTGGAGGTCGGATAAGTGATTAACAGTGGTGGGCAAAGTCATTACAATTGTTGGGCAAAGTCATATTTAGAGGTCGGATAAGTTATTAACAGTGGTGGGCAAAGTCATTACCAGTGGTTGGCAAAGTAATTACAATTGTTAGGCAAAGTCATTTTTAGAGGTAGGATAAGTGATTAACTATGGTTGGCAAAGTCATTACAATTGTTGGGCAAGGTCATCACAATTGTTGGGCAAAGTCATTTTTAGAGGTCGGATAAGTGATTAACAGTGATGGGAAAAGTCATTACCAGTGGTTAGGCAAAGACAATTTTAGAGGTCGGATTAGTGATAAACAGTGGTTAGGAAAATCATTACAATTGTTAGGCAAAGTCATTACAATTGTTGGGCAAAGACAATTTTAGAGGTCTGATAAGTGATTAACAGTGATGGGAAAAGTCATTACCAGTGGTTAGGCATAGTCATTTTTAGAGGTCGGATAAGTGATTAACAGTGGTTGGCAAAGTAACTACAATTGTTGAGCAAAGTCATTTTTGGAGGTCGTATAAGTGATTTACAGTGGTTGGCAAAGTCATTACAATTGTTGGGCAAAGTCATTTTTAGAGGTCGGATAAGTGATTAACAGTGATGGGAAAAGTCATTACCAGTGGTTAGGCAAAGACAATTTTAGAGGTCGGATTAGTGATAAACAGTGGTTAGGAAAATCATTGCAATTGTTAGGCAAAGTCATTTTTAGAGGTCGGATAAGTGATTAAAAGTGGTTGGCAAAGTAACTACAATTGTTTAGCAAAGTCATTTCTGGAGGTCGGATAAGTGATTAACAGTGGTGGGCAAAGTCATTACAATTGTTGGGCAAAGTCATTTTTAGAGGTCGGATAAGTTATTAACAGTGGTGGGCAAAGTCATTACCAGTGGTTGGCAAAGTAATTACAATTGTTAGGCAAAGTCATTTTTAGAGGTAGGATAAGTGATTAACTATGGTTGGCAAAGTCATTACAATTGTTGGGCAAGGTCATCACAATTGTTGGGCAAAGTCATTTTTAGAGGTCGGATAAGTGATTAACAGTGATGGGAAAAGTCATTACCAGTGGTTAGGCAAAGACAATTTTAGAGGTCGGATTAGTGATAAACAGTGGTTAGGAAAATCATTACAATTGTTAGGCAAAGTCATTTTTAGAGGTCGGATAAGTGATTAACAGTGGTTGGCAAAGTAACTACAATTGTTTAGCAAAGTCATTTCTGGAGGTCGGATAAGTGATTAACAGTGGTGGGCAAAGTCATTACCAGTGTTTGGCAAAGTAATTACAATTGTTAGGCAAAGTCATTTTTAGAGGTAGGATTAGTGATTAACTATGGTTGGCAAAGTCATTACAATTGTTGGGCATGGTCATTACAATTGTTGGGCAAAGTCATTACAATTGTTGGGCAAAGTCATTACAATTGTTGGGCAATGTCATTTTTGGAGGTCGGATAAGTTATTAACAGTGGTGGGCAAAGTCATTACAATTGTTGGGCAAAGTCATTCCAATTGTTGGGCAAAGTCATTTTTAGAGGTCGGTTAAATGATTAACAGTGGTTAGAAAAGTCATCACAGTTGTTGAGCAAAGTCATTTTTGGAGGTCGTATAAGTCATTAACAGTGGTTGGCAAAGTCATTACAATTGTTGGGCAAAGACAATTTTAGAGGTCGGATAAGTGATTAACAGTGATGGGAAAAGTCATTACCAGTGGTTGGGCAAAGACAATTTTAGAGGTCGGATTAGTGATAAACAGTGGTTAGGAAAATCATTACAATTGTTAGGCAAAGTCATTTTTAGAGGTCGGATAAGTGATTAACAGTGGTTGGCAAAGTAACTACAATTGTTGAGCAAAGTCATTTTTGGAGGTCGTATAAGTGATTTACAGTGGTTGGCAAAGTCATTACAATTGTTGGGCAAAGTCATTTTTAGAGGTCGGATAAGTGATTAACAGTGATGGGAAAAGTCATTACCAGTGGTTAGGCAAAGACAATTTTAGAGGTCGGATTAGTGATAAACAGTGGTTAGGAAAATCATTACAATTGTTAGGCAAAGTCATTTTTAGAGGTCGGATAAGTGATTAAAAGTGGTTGGCAAAGTAACTACAATTGTTTAGCAAGGTCATTTCTGGAGGTCGGATAAGTGATTAACAGTGGTGGGCAAAGTCATTACAATTGTTGGGCAAAGTCATTTTTAGAGGTCGGATAAGTTATTAACAGTGGTGGGCAAAGTCATTACCAGTGGTTGGCAAAGTAATTACAATTGTTAGGCAAAGTAATTTTTAGAGGGAGGATAAGTGATTAACTATGGTTGGCAAAGTCATTACAATTGTTGGGCAAGGTCATCACAATTGTTGGGCAAAGTCATTTTTAGAGGTCGGATAAGTGATTAACAGTGATGGGAAAAGTCATTACCAGTGGTTAGGCAAAGACAATTTTAGAGGTCGGATTAGTGATAAACAGTGGTTAGGAAAATCATTACAATTGTTAGGCAAAGTCATTTTTAGAGGACGGATAAGTGATTAACAGTGGTTGGCAAAGTAACTACAATTGTTTAGCAAAGTCATTTCTGGAGGTCGGATAAGTGATTAACAGTGGTGGGCAAAGTCATTACCAGTGTTTGGCAAAGTAATTACAATTGTTAGGCAAAGTCATTTTTAGAGGTAGGATTAGTGATTAACTATGGTTGGCAAAGTCATTACAATTGTTGGGCAATGTCATTTTTGGAGGTCGTATAAGTCATTAACAGTGGTTGGCAAAGTCATTACAATTGTTGGGCAAAGACAATTTTAGAGGTCGGATAAGTGATTAACAGTGATGGGAAAAGTCATTACCAGTGGTTGGGCAAAGACAATTTTAGAGGTCGGATTAGTGATTTACAGTGGTTGGCAAAGTCATTACAATTGTTTGGCAAAGTCATTACAATTGTTAGGCAAAGTCATTTTTAGAGGTAGGATTAGTGATTAACTATGGTTGGCAAAGTCATTACAATTGTTGGGCAATGTCATTTTTGGAGGTCGTATAAGTCATTAACAGTGGTTGGCAAAGTCATTACAATTGTTGGGCAAAGACAATTTTAGAGGTCGGATAAGTGATTAACAGTGATGGGAAAAGTCATTACCAGTGGTTGGGCAAAGACAATTTTAGAGGTCGGATTAGTGATTTACAGTGGTTGGCAAAGTCATTACAATTGTTTGGCAAAGTCATTACAATTGTTGGGCAAAGTTATTATAATTGTTGGGCAAAGTCATTACAATTGTTGGGCAAAGTCATTTTTAGAGGTCGGATAAGTGATTAACAGTGGTGGGCAAAGTCATTACAATTGTTGGGCAAAGTCATTTTTAGAGGTCGGATAAGTTATTAACAGTGGTGGGCAAAGTCATTACCAGTGGTTGGCAAAGTAATTACAATTGTTGGGCAAAGTCATTTTTAGAGGTAGGATAAGTGATTTACTATGGTTGGCAAAGTCATTACAATTGTTGGGCAAGGTCATTACAATTGTTGGGCAAAGTCATTACAATTGTTGAGCAAAGTAATTACAATTGTTGGGCAATGTCATTTTTAGAGGTCGGATAAGTGATTAACAGTGGTTGGCAAACTCATTTCAATTGTTGGGCAAAGTCATTTTTAGAGGTCGGATAAGTGATTAACAGTGATGGGAAATGTCATTACCAGTGGTTGGGCAAAGACATTTTTAGAGGTCGGATAAGTGATTAACAGTGATGGGAAAAGTCATTACCAGTGGTTGGACAAAGACAATTTTAGAGGTCGGATTAGTGATAAACAGTGGTTAGAAAAGTCATCACAATTGTTGAGCAAAGTCATTTTTGGAGGTCGTATAATTCATTAACAGTGGTTGGCAAAGTCATTACAATTGTTGGGGAAAGACAATTTTAGAGGTCGGATTAGTGATAAACAGTGGTTAGGAAAATCATTACAATTGTTAGACAAGGTCATTTTTAGAGGTCGGATAAGTGATTAACAGTGGTTGGCAAAGTCATTACAATTTTTGGGCATAGTCATTTTTAGAGGTCGGATAAGTGATTAACAGTGATGGGAAAAGTCATTACCAGTGGTTAGGCAAAGACAATTTTAGAGGTCGGATTAGTGATAAACAGTGGTTAGGAAAATCATTACAATTGTTAGGCAAAGTCATTTTTAGAGGTCGGATAAGTGATTAACAGTGGTTGGCAAAGTCATTACAATTGTTGGGCAAAGTCATTTTTAGAGGTCGGATAAGTTATTAACAGTGGTGGGCAAAGTCATTACCAGTGGTTGGCAAAGTAATTACAATTGTTAGGCAAAGTCATTTTTAGAGGTAGGATAATTGATTAACTATGGTTGGCAAGGTCATTACAATTGTTGGGCAAGGTCACTACAATTGTTGGGCAAAGTCATTTTTAGAGGTCGGATAAGTGATTAACAGTGATGGGAAAAGTCATTACCAGTGGTTAGGCAAAGACAATTTTAGAGGTCGGATTAGTGATAAACAGTGGTTAGGAAAATCATTACAATTGTTAGGCAAAGTAATTTTTAGAGGTCGGATAAGTGATTAACAGTGGTTGGCAAAGTAACTACAATTGTTTAGCAAAGTCATTTCTGGAGGTCGGATAAGTGATTAACAGTGGTGGGCAAAGTCATTACAATTGTTGGGCAAAGTCATTTTTAGAGGTCGGATAAGTTATTAACAGTGGTGGGCAAAGTCATTACCAGTGGTTGGCAAAGTAATTACAATTGTTAGGCAAAGTCATTTTTAGAGGTAGGATAAGTGATTAACTATGGTTGGCAAAGTCATTACAATTGTTGGGCAAGGTCATTACAATTGTTGGGCAAAGTCATTACAATTGTTGGGCAATGTCATTTTTAGAGGTCGGATAAGTTATTAACAGTGGTAGGCAAAGTCATTACAATTGTTGGGCAAAGTCATTACAATTGTTGGGCAAAGTCATTCCAATTGTTGGGCAAAGTCATTTTTAGAGGTCTGTTAAATGATTAACAGTGGTTAGAAAAGTCATCACAATTGTTGAGCAAAGTCATTTTTGGAGGTCGTATAAGTCATTAACAGTGGTTGGCAAAGTCATTACAATTGTTGGGCAAAGACAATTTTAGAGGTCGGATTAGTGATAAACAGTGGTTAGGAAAATCATTACAATTGTTAGGCAAGGTCATTTTTAGAGGTCGGATAAGTGATTAACAGTGGTTGGCAAAGTCATTACAATTGTTGGGCAAAGTCATTTTTAGAGGTCGGATAAGTGATTAACAGTGATGGGAAAAGTCATTACCAGTGGTTGGGCAAAGACAATTTTAGAGGTCGGATTAGTGATAAACAGTGGTTAGGAAAATCATTACAATTGTTAGGCAAAGTCATTTTTAGAGGTCGGATAAGTGATTAACAGTGGTTGGCAAAGTAACTACAATTGTTGAGCAAAGTCATTTTTGGAGGTCGTATAAGTGATTTACAGTGGTTGGCAAAGTCATTACAATTGTTTGGCAAAGTCATTACAATTGTTGGGCAAAGTTATTATAATTGTTGGACAAAGTCATTACAATTGTTGGGCAAAGTCATTTTTAGAGGTCGGATAAGTGATTAACAGTGGTGGGCAAAAACATTACAATTGTTGGGCAAAGTCATTTTTAGAGGTCGGATAAGTTATTAACAGTGGTGGGCAAAGTCATTACCAGTGGTTGGCAAAGTAATTACAATTGTTGGGCAAAGTCATTTTTAGAGGTAGGATAAGTGATTTACTATGGTTGGCAAAGTCATTACAATTGTTGGGCAAGGTCATTACAATTGTTAGGCAAAGTCATTACAATTGTTGAGCAAAGTAATTACAATGGTTGGGCAATGTCATTTTTAGAGGTCGGATATGTGATTAACAGTGGTTGGCAAACTCATTTCAATTGTTGGGCCAAGTCATTTTTAGAGGTGGGATAAGTGATTAACAGTGATGGGAAATGTCATTACCAGTGGTTGGGCAAAGACAATTTTAGAGGTCGGATTAGTGATAAATAGTGGTTAGGAAAATCATTACAATTAATAGGCAAAGTCATTTTTAGAGGTCGGATAAGTTATTAACAGTGGTGGGCAAAGTCATTACCAGTGGTTGGCAAAGTAATTACAATTGTTAGGCAAAGTCATTTTTAGAGGTAGGATAATTGATTAACTATGGTTGGCAAAGTCATTACAATTGTTGGGCAAGGTCACTCCAATTGTTGGGCAAAGTCATTTTTAGAGGTCGGATAAGTGATTAACAGTGATGGGAAAAGTCATTACCAGTGGTTAGGCAAAGACAATTTTAGAGGTCGGATTAGTGATAAACAGTGGTTAGGAAAATCATTACAATTGTTAGGCAAAGTAATTTTTAGAGGTCGGATAAGTGATTAACAGTGGTTGGCAAAGTAACTACAATTGTTTAGCAAAGTCATTTCTGGAGGTCGGATAAGTGATTAACAGTGGTGGGCAAAGTCATTACAATTGTTGGGCAAAGTCATTTTTAGAGGTCGGATAAGTTATTAACAGTGGTGGGCAAAGTCATTACAATTGTTGGGCAAAGTCATTACAATTGTTGGGCAAAGTCATTCCAATTGTTGGGCAAAGTCATTTTTAGAGGTCTGTTAAATGATTAACAGTGGTTAGAAAAGTCATCACAATTGTTGAGCAAAGTCATTTTTGGAGGTCGTATAAGTCATTAACAGTGGTTGGCAAAGTCATTACAATTGTTGGGCAAAGACAATTTTAGAGGTCGGATTAGTGATAAACAGTGGTTAGGAAAATCATTACAATTGTTAGGCAAGGTCATTTTTAGAGGTCGGATAAGTGATTAACAGTGGTTGGCAAAATCATTACAATTGTTGGGCAAAGTCATTTTTAGAGGTCGGATAAGTGATTAACAGTGATGGGAAAAGTCATTACCAGTGGTTGGGCAAAGACAATTTTAGAGGTCGGATTAGTGATAAACAGTGGTTATGAAAATCATTACAATTAATAGGCAAAGTCATTTTTAGAGGTCGGATAAGTTATTAACAGTGGTTGGCAAAGTAACTACAATTGTTGAGCAAAGTCATTTTTGAGGTCGTATAAGTGATTTACAGTGGTTGGCAAAGTCATTACAATTGTTTGGCAAAGTCATTACAATTGTTGGGCAAAGTTATTATAATTGTTGGACAAAGTCATTACAATTGTTGGGCAAAGTCATTTTTAGAGGTCGGATAAGTGATTAACAGTGGTGGGCAAAAACATTACAATTGTTGGGCAAAGTCATTTTTAGAGGTCGGATAAGTTATTAACAGTGGTGGGCAAAGTCATTACCAGTGGTTGGCAAAGTAATTACAATTGTTGGGCAAAGTCATTTTTAGAGGTAGGATAAGTGATTTACTATGGTTGGCAAAGTCATTACAATTGTTGGGCAAGGTCATTACAATTGTTAGGCAAAGTCATTACAATTGTTGAGCAAAGTAATTACAATGGTTGGGCAATGTCATTTTTAGAGGTCGGATAAGTGATTAACAGTGGTTGGCAAACTCATTTCAATTGTTGGGCCAAGTCATTTTTAGAGGTGGGATAAGTGATTAACAGTGATGGGAAATGTCATTACCAGTGGTTGGGCAAAGACAATTTTAAAGGTCGGATTAGTGATAAACAGTGGTTAGGAAAATCATTACAATTAATAGGCAAAGTCATTTTTAGAGGTCGGATAAGTGATTAACAGTGATGGGAAAAGTCATTACCAGTGGTTGGGCAAAGACAATTTTAGAGGTCGGATTAGTGATAAACAGTGGTTAGGAAAATCATTACAATTGTTAGGCAAAGTCATTTTTAGGGGTCGGATAAGTGATTAACAGTGGTTGGCAAAGTAACTACAATTGTTGAGCAAAGTCATTTTTGGAGGTCGTATAAGTGATTAACAGTGGTTGGCAAACTCATTTCAATTGTTGGGCAAAGTCATTTTTAGAGGTCGGATAAGTGATTAACAGTGATGGGAAATGTCATTACCAGTGGTTGGGCAAAGACAATTTTAGAGGTCGGATTAGTGATAAACAGTGGTTAGGAAAATCATTACAATTAATAGGCAAAGTCATTTTTAGAGGTCGGATAAGTGATTAACAGTGGTTGGCAAAGTAACTACAATTGTTGAGCAAAGTCATTTTTGGAGGTCGTATAAGTGATTTACAGTGGTTGGCAAAGTCATTACAATTGTTGGGCAAATACATTTTTAGAAGGTGGGATAAGTGATTAATAGTGGATGGCAAAGTCATTACAATTGTTGGGCAAAGTTATTATAATTGTTGGGCAAAGTCATTACAATTGTTGGGCAAAGTGATTTTTAGAGGTCGGATAAGTGATTAACAGTGGTGGGCGAAGTCATTTCAATTGTTGGGCAAAGTCATTTTTAGAGATCGGATAAGTTATTAACAGTGGTGGGCAAAGTCATTACCAGTGGTTGGCAAAGTAATTACAATTGTTGGGCAGAGTCATTTTTAGAAGTCTTATAAGTGATTAACTATGGTTGGCAAAGTCATTACAATTGTTGGGCAAGGTCATTACAATTGTTTGGGAAAGTCATTACAATTGTTGGGCATAGTCATTTTTAGAGGTAGGATAAGTGATTAACTATGGTTGGCAAAGTCATTACAATTGTTGGGCAAAGACATTTTTAGAAGGTGGGATAAGTGATTAATAGTGGTTGGCAAAGTCAATACAATTGTTTGGCAAAGTCATTACAATTGTTGGGCAAAGTTATTATAATTGTTGGGCAAAGTAATTACAATTGTTGGGCAAAGTCATTTTTAGAGGTCGGATAAGTGATTAACAGTGATGGGAAAAGTCATTACCAGTGGTTGGGCAAAGACAATTTTAGAGGTCGGATAAGTGATTAACAGTGGTTTGCAAAGTAACTACAATTGTTGAGCAAAGTCATTTTTGGAGGTCGTAAAAGTGATTTACAGTGGTTGGCAAAGTCATTACAATTGTTGGGCAAAGACATTTTTAGAAGGTGGGATAAGTGATTAATAGTGGTTGGCAAAGTCATTACAATTGTTTGGCAAAATCATTACAATTAATAGGCAAAGTCATTTTTAGGGGTCGGATAAGTGATTAACAGTGGTTTGCAAAGTAACTACAATTGTTGAGCAAAGTCATTTTTGGAGGTCGTATTAGTGATTAAATGTGGTTGGCAATGTCATTACAATTGTTGGGCAATGTCATTTTTAGAGGTCGGATAAGTGATTAACAGTGGTTGGCCAAGTCATTACAATTGTTGGGCAAAGTCATTTTTAGAGGTCGGATAAGTGATTAACAGTGATGGGAAAAGTCATTACCATTGGTTGGGCAAAGACAATTTTAGAGGTCGGATTAGTGATAAACAGTGGTTAGGAAAATCATTACAATTAATAGGCAAAGTCATTTTTAGAGGTCGGATAAGTGATTAACAGTGGTTGGCAAAGTAACTCCAATTGTTGAGCAAAGTCATTTTTGGAGTTCGTATAAGTGATTTACAGTGGTTGGCAAAGTCATTACAATTGTTGGGCAAAGACATTTTTAGAAGGTGGGATAAGTGATTAATAGTGGTTGGCAAAGTCATTACAATTGTTTGGCAAAGTCATTACAATTGTTGGGCAAAGTTATTATAATTGTTGGGCAAAGTCATTACAATTGTTGGGCAAAGTCATTTTTAGAGGTCGGATAAGTGATTAACAGTGGTGGGCAAAGTCATTTCAATTGTTGGGCAAAGTCATTTTTAGAGTTCGGATAAGTGATTAACAATTGTTGGGCAAAGTCATTTTTAGAGGTCGGATTAGTGATTAACAGTGATTGGAAAAGTCATAACCAGTGGTTGGGCAAAGACAATTTTTGTGGTCGGATTAGTGATAAACAGTGGTTAGGAACATCATTACAATTAATAGGCAAAGTCTTTTTTAGAGGTCGGATAAGTGATTAACAGTGGTTGGCAAAGTAACTACAATTTTTGAGCAAAGTCATTTTTGGAGGTCGTATAAGTGATTTACAGTTGTTGGCAAAGTCAATACAATTGTTGGGCAACGACATTTTTAGAAGGTGGAATAAGTGATTAATAGTGGTTGGCAAAGTCATTACAATTGTTTGGCAAAGTTATTATAATTGTTGGGCAAAGTCATTACAATTGTTGGGCAAAGTCATTTTTAGAGGTCGGATAAGTGATTAACAGTGATGGGAAAAGTCATTACCAGTGGTTGGGCAAAGACAATTTTTGAGGTCGGATTAGTGATAAACAGTGGTTAGGAAAATCATTACAATTAATAGGCAAAGTAATTTTTAGAGGTCGGATAAGTGATTAACAGTGGTTGGCAAAGTAACTACAATTGTTGAGCAAAGTCATTTTTGGAGGTCGTATAAGTGATTTACAGTGGTTGGCAAAGTCATTACAATTGTAGGGCAAAGACATTTTTAGAAGGTGGGATAAGTGATTAATAGTGGTTGGCAAAGTTATTACAATTGTTTGGCAAAGTTTTACAATTGTTGGTCAAAGTTATTATAATTGTTTGGCAAAGTCATTACAATTGTTTGGCAAAGTCATTACAATTGTTGGGCAATGTCATTTTTAGAGGTCGGATAAGTGATTAACAGTGGTTGGCAAAGTCATTACAATTGTTGGACAAAGTCATTTTTAGAGGTCGGATAAGTGATTATCAGTGATGGGAAAAGTCATTACCAGTGGTTGGGCAAAGACAATTTTAGAGGTCGGATTAGTGATAAACAGTGGCTAGGAAAATCATTACAATTAATAGGCAAAGTCATTTTTAGAGGTCGGATAAGTGATTAACAGTGGTTGGCAAAGTAACTACAATTGTTGAGCAAAGTCATTTTTGGAGGTCGTATAAGTGATTTACAGTGGTTGGCAAAGTCATTACAATTGTTGGGCAATGTCATTTTTAGAGGTCGGATAAGTGATTAACAGTGATGGGAAAAGTCATTACCAGTGGTTGGGCAAAGACAATTTTAGAGGTCGGATTAGTGATAAACAGTGGTTAGAAAATCATTACAATTAATAGGCTATGTCATTTTTAGAGGTCGGATAAGTGATTTACAGTGGTTGGCAAAGTAACTACAATTGTTGAGCAAAGTCATTTTTGGAGGTCGTATAAGTGATTTACAGTGGTTGGCAAAGTCATTACTTTTGTTGGGCAAAGACATTTTTAGAAGGTGGGATAAGTGATTAATAGTGGTTGGCAGAGTCATTAAAATTGTTTGGCAAAGTCATTACAATTGTTGGGCAAAGTTATTTTAATTGTTGGGCAAAGTCATTACAATTGTTGGGCAAAGTCATTTTTAGAGGTCGGATAAGTGATTAACAGTGGTGGGCAAAGTAATTACAAATGTTGAGCAAAGTCATTTTTAGAGGTCGGATAAGTTATTAACAGTGGTGGGCAAAGTCATTACCAGTGGTTGGCAAAGTAATTACAATTGTTGGGCAAAGTCATTTTTAGAACTAGGATAAGTGATTAATAGTGGTTGGCAAAGTCATTACAATTGTTTGGCAAAGTCATTACAATTGTTGGGCAAAGTTATTATAATTGTTTGGCAAAGTCATTACAATTGTTTGGCAAAGTCATTACAATTGTTGGGCAATGTCATTTTTAGAGGTCGGATAAGTGATTAACAGTGATGGGAAAAGTCATTACCAGTGGTTGGGCAAAGACAATTTTTGAGGTCGGATTAGTGATAAACAGTGGTTAGGAAAATCATTACAATTAATAGGCAAAGTCATTTTTAGAGGTCGGATAAGTGATTAACAGTGGTTGGCAAAGTAACTACAATTGTTGAGCAAAGTCATTTTTGGAGGTCGTATAAGTGATTTACAGTGGTTGGCAAAGTCATTACAATTGTTGGGCAATGTCATTTTTAGAGGTCGGATAAGTGATTAACAGTGATGGGAAAAGTCATTACCAGTGGTTGGGCAAAGACAATTTTAGAGGTCGGATAAGTGATAAACAGTGGTTAGGAAAATCATTACAATTAATAGGCAAAGTCATTTTTAGAGGTCGGATAAGTGATTAACAGTGGTTTGCAAAGTAACTACAATTGTTGAGCAAAGTCATTTTTGGAGGTCGTATAAGTGATTTACAGTGGTTGGCAAAGTCATTCCAATTGTTGGGCAATGTCATTTTTAGAGGTCGGATAAGTGATTAACAGTGATGGGAAAAGTCATTACCAGTGGTTGGGCAAAGACAATTTTAGAGGTCGGATAAGTGATAAACAGTGGTTAGGAAAATCATTACAATTAATAGGCAAAGTCATTTTTAGAGGTCGGATAAGTGATTAACAGTGGTTTGCAAAGTAACTACAATTGTTGAGCAATGTCATTTTTGGAGGTCGTATAAGTGATTTACAGTGGTTGGCAAAGTCATTACAATTGTTGGGCAATGTCATTTTTAGAGGTCGGATAAGTGATTAACAGTGATGGGAAAAGTCATTACCTGTGGTTGGGCAAAGACAATTTTAGAGGTCGGATAAGTGATAAACAGTGGCTAGGAAAATCATTACAATTAATAGGCAAAGTCATTTTTAGAGGTCGGATAAGTGATTAACAGTGGTTTGCAAAGTAACTACAATTGTTGAGCAAAGTCATTTTTGGAGGTCGTATAAGTGATTTACAGTGGTTGGCAAAGTCATTACAATTGTTGGGCAATGTCATTTTTAGAGGTCGGATAAGTGATTAACAGTGGTTGGCAAAGTCATTACAATTGTTGGGCAAAGTCATTTTTAGAGGTCGGATAAGTGATTAACAGTGATGGGAAAAGTCATTACCAGTGGTTGGGCAAATACAATTTTAGAGGTCGGATTAGTGATAAACAGTGGCTAGGAAAATCATTACAATTAATAGGCAAAGTCATTTTTAGAGGTCGGATAAGTGATTAACAGTGGTTTGCAAAGTAACTACAATTGTTGAGCAATGTCATTTTTGGAGGTCGTATAAGTGATTTACAGTGGTTGGCAAAGTCATTACAATTGTTGGGCAATGTCATTTTTAGAGGTCGGATAAGTGATTAACAGTGATGGGAAAAGTCATTACCAGTGGTTGGGCAAAGACAATTTTAGAGGTCGGATAAGTGATAAACAGTGGCTAGGAAAATCATTACAATTAATAGGCAAAGTCATTTTTAGAGGTCGGATAAGTGATTAACAGTGGTTTGCAAAGTAACTACAATTGTTGAGCAAAGTCATTTTTGGAGGTCGTTTAAGTGATTTACAGTGGTTGGCAAAGTCATTACAATTGTTGGGCAATGTCATTTTTAGAGGTCGGATAAGTGATTAACAGTGATGGGAAAAGTCATTACCAGTGGTTGGGCAAAGACAATTTTAGAGGTCGGATAAGTGATAAACAGTGGTTAGGAAAATCATTACAATTATTAGGCAAAGTCATTTTTAGAGGTCGGATAAGTGATAAACAGTGGCTAGGAAAATCATTACAATTAATAGGCAAAGTCATTTTTAGAGGTCGGATAAGTGATTAACAGTGGTTTGCAAAGTAACTACAATTGTTGAGCAAAGTCATTTTTGGAGGTCGTATAAGTGATTAACAGTGGTTGGCAAAGTCATTACAATTGTTGGGCAATGTCATTTTTAGAGGTCGGATAAGTGATTAACAGTGATGGGAAAAGTCATTACCAGTTGTTGGGCAAAGACAATTTTAGAGGTCGGATAAGTGATAAACAGTGGTTAGGAAAATCATTACAATTAATAGGCAAAGTCATTTTTAGAGGTCGGATAAGTGATTAACAGTGGTTGGCAAAGTAACTACAATTGTTGAGCAAAGTCATTTTTGGAGGTCGTATAAGTGATTTACAGTGGTTGGCAAAGTCATTACAATTGTTGGGCAAAGACATTTTTAGAAGGTGGGATAAGTGATTAATAGTGGTTGGCAAAGTCATTACAATTGTTTGGCAAAGTCATTACAATTGTTGGGCAAAGTTATTTTAATTGTTGGGCAAAGTCATTACAATTGTTGGGCAAAGTCATTTTTAGAGGTCGGATAAGTGATTAACAGTGGTGGGCAAAGTCATTACAATTGTTGAGCAAAGTCATTTTTAGAGGTCGGATAAGTTATTAACAGTGGTGGGCAAAGTCATTACCAGTGGTTGGCAAAGTAATTACAATTGTTGGGCAAAGTCATTTTTAGAACTAGGATAAGTGATTAACAGTGGTTGGCAAAGTAACTACAATTGTTGAGCAAAGTCATTTTTGGAGGTCGTATAAGTGATTTACAGTGGTTGGCAAAGTCATTACAATTGTAGGGCAAAGACATTTTTAGAAGGTGGGATAAGTGATTAATAGTGGTTGGCAAAGTTATTACAATTGTTTGGCAAAGTCATTACAATTGTTGGGCAAGGTTATTTTAATTGTTGGGCAAAGTCATTACAATTGTTGGGCAAAGTCATTTTTAGAGGTCGGATAAGTGATTAACAGTGGTGGGCAAAGTCATTACAATTGTTGAGCAAAGTCATTTTTAGAGGTCGGATAAGTTATTAACAGTGGTGGGCAAAGTCATTACCAGTGGTTGGCAAAGTAATTACAATTGTTGGGCAAAGTCATTTTTAGAACTAGGATAAGTGATTAACAGTGGTTGGCAAAGTAACTACAATTGTTGAGCAAAGTCATTTTTGGAGGTCGTATAAGTGATTTACAGTGGTTGGCAAAGTCATTACAATTGTAGGGCAAAGACATTTTTAGAAGGTGGGATAAGTGATTAATAGTGGTTGGCAAAGTTATTACAATTGTTTGGCAAAGTTTTACAATTGTTGGTAAAAGTTATTATAATTGTTTGGCAAAGTCATTACAATTGTTGGGCAATGTCATTTTTAGAGGTTGGATAAGTGATTAACAGTGGTTGGCAAAGTCATTACAATTGTTGGGCAAAGACAATTTTAGAGGTGGGATTAGTGATAAACAGTGGCTAGGAAAATCATTACAATTAAAAGGCAAAGTCATTTTTAGAGGTCGGATAAGTGATTAACAGTGGTTAGGAAAATCATTACAATTAATAGGCAAAGTCATTTTTAGAGGTCGGATAAGTGATTAACAGTGGTTGGCAAAGTAACTACAATTGTTGAGCAAAGTCATTTTTGGAGGTCGTATAAGTGATTTACAGTGGTTGGCAAAGTCATTACAATTGTTGGGCAAAGACATTTTTAGAAGGTGGGATAAGTGATTAATAGTGGTTGGCAAAGTCATTACAATTGTTTGGCAAAGTCATTACAATTGTTGGGCAAAGTTATTTTAATTGTTGGGCAAAGTCATTACAATTGTTGGGCAAAGTCATTTTTAGAGGTCGGATAAGTGATTAACAGTGGTGGGCAAAGTCATTACAATTGTTGAGCAAAGTCATTTTTAGAGGTCGGATAAGTTATTAACAGTGGTGGGCAAAGTCATTACCAGTGGTTGGCAAAGTAATTACAATTGTTGGGCAAAGTCATTTTTAGAACTAGGATAAGTGATTAACAGTGGTTGGCAAAGTAACTACAATTGTTGAGCAAAGTCATTTTTGGAGGTCGTATAAGTGATTTACAGTGGTTGGCAAAGTCATTACAATTGTAGGGCAAAGACATTTTTAGAAGGTGGGATAAGTGATTAATAGTGGTTGGCAAAGTTATTACAATTGTTTGGCAAAGTCATTACAATTGTTGGGCAAGGTTATTTTAATTGTTGGGCAAAGTCATTACAATTGTTGGGCAAAGTCATTTTTAGAGGTCGGATAAGTGATTAACAGTGGTGGGCAAAGTCATTACAATTGTTGAGCAAAGTCATTTTTAGAGGTCGGATAAGTTATTAACAGTGGTGGGCAAAGTCATTACCAGTGGTTGGCAAAGTAATTACAATTGTTGGGCAAAGTCATTTTTAGAACTAGGATAAGTGATTAACAGTGGTTGGCAAAGTAACTACAATTGTTGAGCAAAGTCATTTTTGGAGGTCGTATAAGTGATTTACAGTGGTTGGCAAAGTCATTACAATTGTAGGGCAAAGACATTTTTAGAAGGTGGGATAAGTGATTAATAGTGGTTGGCAAAGTTATTACAATTGTTTGGCAAAGTTTTACAATTGTTGGTCAAAGTTATTATAATTGTTTGGCAAAGTCATTACAATTGTTGGGCAATGTCATTTTTAGAGGTTGGATAAGTGATTAACAGTGGTTGGCAAAGTCATTACAATTGTTGGGCAAAGACAATTTTAGAGGTGGGATTAGTGATAAACAGTGGCTAGGAAAATCATTACAATTAAAAGGCAAAGTCATTTTTAGAGGTCGGATAAGTGATTAACAGTGGTTTGCAAAGTAACAACAATTGTTGAGCAAAGTCATTTTTAGAACTAGGATAAGTGATTAACAGTAGTTGGCAAAGTAACTACAATTGTTGAGCAAAGTCATTTTTGGAGGTCGTATAAGTGATTTACAGTGGTTGGCAAAGTCATTACAATTTTAGGGCAAAGACATTTTTAGAAGGTGGGATAAGTGATTAATAGTGGTTGGCAAAGTTATTACAATTGTTTGGCAAAGTTTTACAATTGTTGGTCAAAGTTATTATAATTGTTTGGCAAAGTCATTACAATTGTTTGGCAAAGTCATTACAATTGTTGGGCAATGTCATTTTTAGAGGTCGGATAAGTGATTAACAGTGATGGGAAAAGTCATTACCAGTGGTTGGGCAAAGACAATTTTAGAGGTCGGATTAGTGATAAACAGTGGCTAGGAAAATCATTACAATTAATAGGCAAAGTCATTTTTAGAGGTCGGATAAGTGATTAACAGTGGTTTGCAAAGAATCTACAATTTTTGAGCAAAGTCATTTTTGGAGGTCGTATAAGTGATTTACAGTGGTTGGCAAAGTCATTACAATTGTTGGGCAATGTTATTTTTAGAGGTCGGATAAGTGATTAACAGTGGTTGGCAAAGTAACTACAATTGTTGAGCAAAGTCATTTTTGGAGGTCGTATAAGTGATTTACAGTGGTTGGCAAAGTCATTACAATTGTAGGGCAAAGACATTTTTAGAAGGTGGGATAAGTGATTAATAGTGGTTGGCAAAGTCATTAAAATTGTTTGGCAAAGTCATCACAATTGTTGGGCAAAGTTATTTTAATTGTTGGGCAAAGTCATTACAATTGTTGGGCAAAGTCATTTTTAGAGGTCGGATAAGTGATTAACAGTGGTGGGCAAAGTCATTACAATTGTTGAGCAAAGTCATTTTTAGAGGTCGGATAAGTTATTAACAGTGGTGGGCAAAGTCTTTACCAGTGGTTGGCAAAGTAATTACAATTGTTGGGCAAAGTCATTTTTAGAACTAGGATAAGTGATTAACAGTGGTTGGCAAAGTAACTACAATTGTTGAGCAAAGTCATTTTTGGAGGTCGTATAAGTGATTTACAGTGGTTGGCAAAGTAATTACAATTGTAGGGCAAAGACATTTTTAGAAGGTGGGATAAGTGATTAATAGTGGTTGGCAAAGTTATTACAATTGTTTGGCAAAGTTTTACAATTGTTGGTCAAAGTTATTATAATTGTTTGGCAAAGTCATTACAATTGTTGGGCAATGTCATTTTTAGAGGTTGGATAAGTGATTAACAGTGGTTGGCAAAGTCATTACAATTGTTGGGCAAAGACAATTTTAGAGGTGGGATTAGTGATAAACAGTGGCTAGGAAAATCATTACAATTAATAGGCAAAGTCATTTTTAGAGGTCGGATAAGTGATTAACAGTGGTTTGCAAAGTAACAACAATTGTTGAGCAAAGTCATTTTTAGAACTAGGATAAGTGATTAACAGTAGTTGGCAAAGTAACTACAATTGTTGAGCAAAGTCATTTTTGGAGGTCGTATAAGTGATTTACAGTGGTTGGCAATATCATTACAATTGTAGGGCAAAGACATTTTTAGAAGGTGGGATAAGTGATTAATAGTGGTTGGCAAAGTCATTACAATTGTTTGGCAAAGTCATTACAATTGTTGGGCAATGTCATTTTTAGAGGTCGGATAAGTGATTAACAGTGATGGGAAAAGTCATTACCAGTGGTTGGGCAAAGACAATTTTAGAGGTCGGATTAGTGATAAACAGTGGCTAGGAAAATCATTACAATTAATAGGCAAAGTCATTTTTAGAGGTCGGATAAGTGATTAACAGTGGTTTGCAAAGAATCTACAATTTTTGAGCAAAGTCATTTTTGGAGGTCGTATAAGTGATTTACAGTGGTTGGCAAAGTCATTACAATTGTTGGGCAATGTCATTTTTAGAGGTCGGATAAGTGATTAACAGTGGTTGGCAAAGTAACTACAATTGTTGAGCAAAGTCATTTTTGGAGGTCGTATAAGTGATTTACAGTGGTTGGCAAAGTCATTACAATTGTAGGGCAAAGACATTTTTAGAAGGTGGGATAAGTGATTAATAGTGGTTGGCAAAGTCATTAAAATTGTTTGGCAAAGTCATCACAATTGTTGGGCAAAGTTATTTTAATTGTTGGGCAAAGTCATTACAATTGTTGGGCAAAGTCATTTTTAGAGGTCGGATAAGTGATTAACAGTGGTGGGCAAAGTCATTACAATTGTTGAGCAAAGTCATTTTTAGAGGTCGGATAAGTTATTAACAGTGGTGGGCAAAGTCTTTACCAGTGGTTGGCAAAGTAATTACAATTGTTGGGCAAAGTCATTTTTAGAACTAGGATAAGTGATTAACAGTGGTTGGCAAAGTAACTACAATTGTTGAGCAAAGTCATTTTTGGAGGTCGTATAAGTGATTTACAGTGGTTGGCAAAGTCATTACAATTGTAGGGCAAAGACATTTTTAGAAGGTGGGATAAGTGATTAATAGTGGTTGGCAAAGTTATTACAATTGTTTGGCAAAGTTTTACAATTGTTGGTCAAAGTTATTATAATTGTTTGGCAAAGTCATTACAATTGTTGGGCAATGTCATTTTTAGAGGTTGGATAAGTGATTAACAGTGGTTGGCAAAGTCATTCCAATTGTTGGGCAAAGACAATTTTAGAGGTGGGATTAGTGATAAACAGTGGCTAGGAAAATCATTACAATTAATAGGCAAAGTCATTTTTAGAGGTCGGATAAGTGATTAACAGTGGTTGGCAAAGTAACTACAATTGTTGAGCAAAGTCATTTTTGGAGGTCGTATAAGTGATTTACAGTGGTTGCTAAAGTCATTACAATTGTTTGGCAAAGTCATTACAATTGTTGGGCAAAGTTATTTTAATTGTTGGGCAAAGTCATTACAATTGTTGGGCAAAGTCATTTTTAGAGGTCGGATAAGTGATTTACAGTGGTTGGCAAAGTCATTACAATTGTTGAGCAAAGTCATTTTTAGAGGTCGGATAAGTGATTAACAGTGATGAGAAAAGTCATTACCAGTTGTTGGGCAAAGACAATTTTAGAGGTCGGATAAGTGATAAACAGTGGTTAGGAAAATCATTACAATTAATAGGCAAAGTCATTTTTAGAGGTCGGATAAGTGATTAACAGTGGTTGGCAAAGTAACTACAATTGTTGAGCAAAGTCATTTTTGTCGGTCGTATAAGTGATTTACAGTGGTTGGCAAAGTCATTACAATTGTTGGGCAAAGACATTTTTAGAAGGTGGGATAAGTGATTAATAGTGGTTGGCAAAGTCATTACAATTGTTTGGCAAAGTCATTACAATTGTTGGGCAAAGTTATTTTAATTGTTGGGCAAAGTCATTACAATTGTTGGGCAAAGTCATTTTTAGAGGTCGGATAAGTGATTAACAGTGGTGGGCAAAGTCATTACAATTGTTGAGCAAAGTCATTTTTAGAGGTCGGATAAGTTATTAACAGTGGTGGGCAAAGTCATTACCAGTGGTTGGCAAAGTAATTACAATTGTTGAGCAAAGTCATTTTTAGAACTAGGATAAGTGATTAACAGTAGTTGGCAAAGTAACTACAATTGTTGAGCAAAGTCATTTTTGGAGGTCGTATAAGTGATTTACAGTGGTTGGCAAAGTCATTACAATTGTAGGGCAAAGACATTTTTAGAAGGTGGGATAAGTGATTAATAGTGGTTGGCAAAGTTATTACAATTGTTTGGCAAAGTTTTACAATTGTTGGTCAAAGTTATTATAATTGTTTGGCAAAGTCATTACAATTGTTTGGCAAAGTCATTACAATTGTTGGGCAATGTCATTTTTAGAGGTCGGATAAGTGATTAACAGTGATGGGAAAAGTCATTACCAGTGGTTGGGCAAAGACAATTTTAGAGGTCGGATTAGTGATAAACAGTGGCTAGGAAAATCATTACAATTAATAGGCAAAGTCATTTTTAGAGGTCGGATAGGTGATTAACAGTGGTTTGCAAAGAATCTACAATTGTTGAGCAAAGTCATTTTTGGAGGTCGTATAAGTGATTTACAGTGGTTGGCAAAGTCATTACAATTGTTGGGCAATGTCATTTTTAGAGGTCGGATAAGTGATTAACAGTGGTTGGCAAAGTAACTACAATTGTTGAGCAAAGTCATTTTTGGAGGTCGTTTAAGTGATTTACAGTGGTTGGCAAAGTCATTACAATTGTAGGGCAAAGACATTTTTAGAAGGTGGGATAAGTGATTAATAGTGGTTGGCAAAGTCATTAAAATTGTTTGGCAAAGTCATCACAATTGTTGGGCAAAGTTATTTTAATTGTTGGGCAAAGTCATTACAATTGTTGGGCAAAGTCATTTTTAGAGGTCGGATAAGTGATTAACAGTGGTGGGCAAAGTCATTACAATTGTTGAGCAAAGTCATTTTTAGAGGTCGGATAAGTTATTAACAGTGGTGGGCAAAGTAATTACAATTGTTGGGCAAAGTCATTTTTAGAACTAGGATAAGTGATTAATAGTGGTTGGCAAAGTCATTACAATTGTTTGGCAAAGTCATTACAATTGTTGGGCAAAGTTATTATAATTGTTTGGCAAAGTCATTACAATTGTTGGGCAAAGTCATTACAATTGTTGGGCAATGTCATTTTTAGAGGTCGGATAAGTGATTAACAGTAATGGGAAAAGTCGTTACCAGTGGTTGGGCAAAGACAATTTTAGAGGTCGGATTAGTGATAAACAGTGGTTAGGAAAATCATTACAATTAATAGGCAAAGTCATTTTTAGAGGTCGGATAAGTGATTAACAGTTGTTGGCAAAGTTATTACAATTGTTTGGCAAAGTTTTACAATTGTTGGTCAAAGTTATTATAATTGTTTGGCAAAGTCATTACAATTGTTTGGCAAAGTCATTACAATTGTTGGGCAATGTCATTTTTAGAGGTCGGATAAGTGATTAACAGTGATGGGAAAAGTCATTACCAGTGGTTGGGCAAAGACAATTTTAGAGGTCGGATTAGTGATAAACAGTGGCTAGGAAAATCATTACAATTAATAGGCAAAGACATTTTTAGAGGTCGGATAAGTGATTAACAGTGGTTTGCAAAGAATCTACAATTGTTGTGCAAAGTCATTTTTGGAGTTCGTATAAGTGATTTACAGTGGTTGGCAAAGTCATTACAATTGTTGGGCAATGTCATTTTTAGAGGTCGGATAAGTGATTAACAGTGGTTGGCAAAGTCATTAAAATTGTTTGGCAAAGTCATCACAATTGTTGGGCAAAGTTATTTTAATTGTTGGGCGAAGTCATTACAATTGTTGGGCAAAGTCATTTTTAGAGGTCGGATAAGTGATTAACAGTGGTGGGCAAAGTCATTACAATTGTTGAGCAAAGTCATTTTTAGAGGTCGGATAAGTTATTAACAGTGGTGGGCAAAGTCTTTACCAGTGGTTGGCAAAGTAATTACAATTGTTGGGCAAAGTCATTTTTAGAACTAGGATAAGTGATTAATAGTGGTTGGCAAAGTCATTACAATTGTTTGGCAAAGTCATTACAATTGTTGGGCAAAGTTATTATAATTGTTTGGCAAAGTCATTACAATTGTTGGGCAAAGTCATTACAATTGTTGGGCAATGTCATTTTTAGAGGTCGGATAAGTGATTAACAGTAATGGGAAAAGTCATTACCAGTGGTTGGGCAAAGACAATTTTAGAGGTCGGATTAGTGATAAACAGTGGTTAGGAAAATCATTACAATTAATAGGCAAAGTCATTTTTAGAGGTCGGATAAGTGATTAACAGTTGTTGGCAAAGTAACTACAATTGTTGAGTTAAGTCATTTTTAGAGCTCGGATAAGTGATTAACTGTGATGGGAAAAGTCATTACCAGTGGATGGGCAAAGACAATTTTAGAGGTCGGATTAGTGATTAATAGTGGTTGGCAAAGTCATTACAATTGTTTGGCAAAGTCATTACAATTGTTGGGCAAAGTTATTATAATTGTTGGGCAAAGTCATTACAATTGTTGGGCAAAGTCATTACAATTGTTTGGCAATGTCATTTTTAGAGGTCGGATAAGTGATTAACAGTGGTTGGCAAGGTCATTACAATTGTTGGGCAATGTCATTTTTAGAGGTCGGATAAGTGATTAACAGTGATGGGAAAAGTCATTACCAGTGGTTGGGCAAAGACAATTTTAGAGGTCGGATTAGTGATAAACAGTGGCTAGGAAAATCATTACAATTAAAAGGCAAAGTCATTTTTAGAGGTCGGATAAGTGATTAACAGTGGTTTGCAAAGTAACTACAATTGTTGAGCAAAGTCATTTTTGGAGGTCGTATAAGTGATTTACAGTGGTTGGCAAAGTCATTACAATTGTTGAGCAATGTCATTTTTAGTGGTCGGATAAGTGATTAACAGTGATGGGAAAAGTCATTACCAGTGGTTGGGCAAAGACAATTTTAGAGGTCGGATTAGTGATAAACAGTGGTTAGGAAAATCATTACAATTAAAAGGCAAAGTCATTTTTAGAGGTCGGATAAGTGATTTACAGTGGTTGGCAAAGTAACTACAATTGTTGAGCAAAGTCATTTTTGGAGGTCGTATAAGTGATTTACAGTGGTTGGCAAAGTCATTACAATTGTTGGGCAAAGAGATTTTTAGAAGGTGGGATAAGTGATTAATAGTGGTTGGCAAAGTCATTAAAATTGTTTGGCAAAGTCATTACAATTGTTGGGCAAAGTTATTTTAATTGTTGGGCAAAGTCATTACAATTGTTGGGCAAAGTCATTTTTAGAGGTCGGATAAGTGATTAACAGTGGTGGGCAAAGTCATTACAATTGTTGAGCAAAGTCATTTTTAGAGGTCGGATAAGTTATTAACAGTGGTGGGCAAAGTCATTACCAGTGGTTGGCAAAGTAATTACAATTGTTGGGCAAAGTCATTTTTAGAACTAGGATAAGTGATTAACAGTAGTTGGCAAAGTCATTACAATTGTTTGGCAAAGTCATTACAATTATTGGGCAAAGTTATTATAATTGTTTGGCAAAGTCATTACAATTGTTGGGCAAAGACATTACAATTGTTGGGCAATGTCATTTTTAGAGTTCGGATAAGTGATTAACAGTAATGGGAAAAGTCATTACCAGTGGTTGGGCAAAGACAATTTTAGAGGTCGGATTAGTGATAAACAGTGGTTAGGAAAATCATTACAATTAATAGGCAAAGTCATTTTTAGAGGTCGGATAAGTGATTAACAGT
Source organism: Brachionus asplanchnoidis (assembly GCA_025491095.1). Taxonomy (NCBI): domain Eukaryota; kingdom Metazoa; phylum Rotifera; class Eurotatoria; order Ploima; family Brachionidae; genus Brachionus; species Brachionus asplanchnoidis. Next base: position 27,870 of record JAILYF010000113.1, on the reverse strand, counting down.
GGTTGGCAAAGTAACTACAATTGTTGAGCAAAGTCATTTTTGGAGGTCGTATAAGTGATTTACAGTGGTTGGCAAAGTCATTACAATTGTTGGGCAAAGACATTTTTAGAAGGTGGGATAAGTGATTAATAGTGGTTGGCAAAGTCATTAAAATTGTTTGGCAAAGTCATTACAATTGTTGGGCAAAGTTATTTTAATTGTTGGGCAAAGTCATTACAATTGTTGGGCAAAGTCATTTTTAGAGGTCGGATAAGTGATTAACAGTGGTTGGCAAAGTCATTACAATTGTTGGGCGAAGACATTTTTAGAAGGTGGGATAAGTGATTAATAGTGGTTGGCAAAATCATTACAATTGTTTGGCAAAGTCATTACAATTGTTGGGCAAAGTTATTATAATTGTTGGGCAAAGTCATTACAATTGTTGGGCAAAGTCATTACAATTGTTTGGCAATGTAATTTTTAGAGGTCGGATAAGTGATTAACAGTGGTTGGCAAGGTCATTACAATTGTTGGGCAAAGTCATTTTTAGAGCTCGGATAAGTGATTAACTGTGATGGGAAAAGTCATTACCAGTGGATGGGCAAAGACAATTTTAGAGGTCGGATTAGTGATAAACAGTGGTTAGGAAAATCATTACAATTGATAGGCAAAGTCATTTTTAGAGGTCGGATAAGTTATTAACATTAGTTGGCAAAGTAACAACAATTGTTGAGCAAAGTCATTTTTGGAGGTCGTATAAGTGATTTACAGTGGTTGGCAAAGTCATTACAATTGTTGGGCATAGACATTTTTAGATGGTGGGATAAGTGATTAATAGTGGCTGGCAAAGTCATTACAATTGTTTGGCAAAGTCATTACAATTGTTGGGCAAAGTTATTATAATTGTTGGGCAAAGTCATTACAATTGTTGGGCAAAGTCATTACAATTGTTTGGCAATGTAATTTTTAGAGGTCGGATAAGTGATTAACAGTGGTGGGCAAAGTCATTACAATTGTTTAGCAAAGTCATTTTTAGAGGTCGGATAAGTTATTAACAGTGGTGGGCAAAGTCATTACCAGTGGTTGGCAAAGTAATTACAATTGCTGGGCAAAGTCATTTTTAGAACTAGGATTAGTGATTAATAGTGGTTGGCAAAGTCATTACAATTGTTTGGCAAAGTCATTACAATTGTTGGGCAAAGTTATTATAATTGTTTGGCAATGTCATTTTTAGAGGTCGGATAAGTGATTAACAGTAATGGGAAAAGTCATTACCAGTGGTTGGGCAAAGACAATTTTAGAGGTCGGATTAGTGATAAACAGTGGTTAGGAAAATCATTACAATTAATAGGCAAAGTCATTTTTAGAGGTCGGATAAGTGATTAACAGTGGTTGGCAAAGTAACTACAATTGTTGAGCAAAGTCATTTTTGGAGGTCGTATAAGTGATTTACAGTGGTTGGCAAAGTCATTACAATTGTTGGGCAAAGACATTTTTAGAAGGTGGGATAAGTGATTAATAGTGGTTGGCAAAATCATTACAATTGTTTGGCAAAGTCATTACAATTGTTGGGCAAAGTTATTATAATTGTTGGGCAAAGTCATTACAATTGTTGGGCAAAGTCATTACAATTGTTTGGCAATGTAATTTTTAGAGGTCGGATAAGTGATTAACAGTGGTTGGCAAGGTCATTACAATTGTTGGGCAAAGTCATTTTTAGAGCTCGGATAAGTGATTAACTGTGATGGGAAAAGTCATTACCAGTGGATGGGCAAAGACAATTTTAGAGGTCGGATTAGTGATAAACAGTGGTTAGGAAAATCATTACAATTGATAGGCAAAGTCATTTTTAGAGGTCGGATAAGTGATTAACATTAGTTGGCAAAGTAACAACAATTGTTGAGCAAAGTCATTTTTGGAGGTCGTATAAGTGATTTACAGTGGTTGGCAAAGTCATTACAATTGTTGGGCATAGACATTTTTAGATGATGGGATAAGTGATTAATAGTGGTTGGCAAAGTCATTACCAGTGGTTGGCAAAGTAATTACAATTGCTGGGCAAAGTCATTTTTAGAACTAGGATAAGTGATTAATAGTGGTTGGCAAAGTCATTACAATTGTTTGGCAAAGTCATTACAATTGTTGGGCAAAGTTATTATAATTGTTTGGCAAAGTCATTACAATTGTTGGGCAAAGACATTACAATTGTTGGGCAATGTCATTTTTAGAGGTCGGATAAGTGATTAACAGTAATGGGAAAAGTCATTACCAGTGGTTGGGCAAAGACAATTTTAGAGGTCGGATTAGTGATAAATAGTGGTTAGGAAAATCATTACAATTAATAGGCAAAGTCATTTTTAGAGGTCGGATAAGTGATTAACAGTGGTTGGCAAAGTAACTACAATTGTTGAGCAAAGTCATTTTTGGAGGTCGTATAAGTGATTTACAGTGGTTGGCAAAGTCATTACAATTGTTGGGCAAAGACATTTTTAGAAGGTGGGATAAGTGATTAATAGTGGTTGGCAAAATCATTACAATTGTTTGGCAAAGTCATTACAATTGTTGGGCAAAGTTATTATAATTGTTGGGCAAAGTCATTACAATTGTTGGGCAAAGTCATTACAATTGTTTGGCAATGTAATTTTTAGAGGTCGGATAAGTGATTAACAGTGGTTGGCAAGGTCATTACAATTGTTGGGCAAAGTCATTTTTAGAGCTCGGATAAGTGATTAACTGTGATGGGAAAAGTCATTACCAGTGGATGGGCAAAGACAATTTTAGAGGTCGGATTAGTGATAAACAGTGGTTAGGAAAATCATTACAATTGATAGGCAAAGTCATTTTTAGAGGTCGGATAAGTGATTAACATTAGTTGGCAAAGTAACAACAATTGTTGAGCAAAGTCATTTTTGGAGGTCGTATAAGTGATTTACAGTGGTTGGCAAAGTCATTACAATTGTTGGGCATAGACATTTTTAGATGATGGGATAAGTGATTAATAGTGGTTGGCAAAGTCATTACAATTGTTTGGCAAAGTCATTACAATTGTTGGGCAAAGTTATTATAATTGTTGGGCAAAGTCATTACAATTGTTGGGCAAAGTCATTACAATTGTTTGGCAATGTAATTTTTAGAGGTCGGATAAGTGATTAACAGTGGTTGGCAAGGTCATTACAATTGTTGGGCAAAGTCATTTTTAGAGCTCGGATAAGTGATTAACAGTGATGGGAAAAGTCATTACCAGTGGTTGGGCAAAGACAATTTTAGAGGTCGGATTAGTGATAAACAGTGGTTAGGAAAATCATTACAATTGATAGGCAAAGTCATTTTTAGAGGTCGGATAAGTGATTAACATTAGTTGGCAAAGTAACAACAATTGTTGAGCAAAGTCATTTTTGGAGGTCGTATAAGTGATTTACAGTGGTTGGCAAAGTCATTACAATTGTTGGGCAAAGACATTTTTAGAAGGTGGGATAAGTGATTAATAGTGGTTGGCAAAGTCATTACAATTGTTTGGCAAAGTCATTACAATTGTTGGGCAAAGTCATTACAATTGTTGAGCAAAGTCATTACAATTGTTGGGCAATGTCATTTTTAGAGGTCGGATAAGTGATTAACAGTAATGGGAAAAGTCATTACCAGTGGTTGGGCAAAGACAATTTTAGAGGTCGGATAAGTTATTAACAGTGGTGGGCAAAGTCATTACCAGTGGTTGGCAAAGTAATTACAATTGTTGGGCAAAGTCATTTTTAGAGGTAGGATAAGTGATTAACTATGGTTGGCAAAGTCATTACAATTGTTGGTCAAAGTTATTATAATTGTTTGGCAAAGTCATTACAATTGTTTGGCAAAGTCATTACAATTGTTGGGCAATGTCATTTTTAGAGGTCGGATAAGTGATTAACATTAGTTGGCAAAGTAACAACAATTGTTGAGCAAAGTCATTTTTGGAGGTCGTATAAGTGATTTACAGTGGTTGGCAAAGTCATTACAATTGTTGGGCAAAGACATTTTTAGAAGGTGGGATAAGTGATTAATAGTGGTTGGCAAAGTCATTACAATTGTTTGGCAAAGTCATTACAATTGTTGGGCAAAGTCATTACAATTGTTGAGCAAAGTCATTACAATTGTTGGGCAATGTCATTTTTAGAGGTCGGATAAGTGATTAACAGTAATGGGAAAAGTCATTACCAGTGGTTGGGCAAAGACAATTTTAGAGGTCGGATAAGTTATTAACAGTGGTGGGCAAAGTCATTACCAGTGGTTGGCAAAGTAATTACAATTGTTGGGCAAAGTCATTTTTAGAGGTAGGATAAGTGATTAACTATGGTTGGCAAAGTCATTACAATTGTTGGTCAAAGTTATTATAATTGTTTGGCAAAGTCATTACAATTGTTTGGCAAAGTCATTACAATTGTTGGGCAATGTCATTTTTAGAGGTCGGATAAGTGATTAACAGTGGTTGGCAAAGTCATTACAATTGTTGGGCAAAGACCATTTTAGAGGTCGGATTAGTGATAAACAGTGGCTAGGAAAATCATTACAATTAATAGGCAAAGTCATTTTTAGAGGTCGGATAAGTGATTAACAGTGGTTTGCAAAGTAACTACAATTGTTGAGCAAAGTCATTTTTGGAGGTCGTATAAGTGATTTACAGTGGTTGGCAAAGTCATTACAATTGTTGGGCAATGTCATTTTTAGAGGTCGGATAAGTGATTAACAGTGGTTGGCAAAGTAACTACAATTGTTGAGCAAAGTCATTTTTGGAGGTCGTATAAGTGATTTACAGTGGTTGGCAAAGTCATTACAATTGGAGGGCAAAGACATTTTTAGAAGGTGGGATAAGTGATTAATAGTGGTTGGCAAAGTTATTACAATTGTTTGGCAAAGTTTTACAATTGTTGGTCAAAGTTATTATAATTGTTTGGCAAAGTCATTACAATTGTTTGACAAAGTCATTACAATTGTTGGGCAATGTCATTTTTAGAGGTCGGATAAGTGATTAACAGTGATGGGAAAAGTCATTACCAGTGGTCGGGCAAAGACAATTTTAGAGGTCGGATTAGTAATAAACAGTGGTTAGGAAAATCATTACAATTAATAGGCAAAGTCATTTTTAGAGGTCTGATAAGTGATTAACAGTGGTTGGCAAAGTAACTACAATTGTTGAGCAAAGTCATTTTTGGAGGTCGTATAAGTGATTTACAGTGGCTGGCAAAGTCATTACAATTGTTGGGCAAAGACATTTTTAGAAGGTGGGATAAGTGATTAATAGTGGTTGGCAAAGTCATTAAAATTGTTTGGCAAAGTCATTACAATTGTTGGGCAAAGTTATTTTAATTGTTGGGCAAAGTCATTACAATTGTTGGGCAAAGTCATTTTTAGAGGTCGGATAAGTGATTAACAGTGGTGGGCAAAGTCATTACAATTGTTGAGCAAAGTCATTTTTAGAGGTCGGATAAGTTATTAACAGTGGTGGGCAAAGTCATTACCAGTGGTTGGCAAAGTAATTACAATTGTTGGGCAAAGTCATTTTTAGAACTAGGATAAGTGATTAATAGTGGTTGGCAAAGTCATTAAAATTGTTTGGCAAAGTCATTACAATTGTTGGGCAAAGTTATTTTAATTGTTGGGCAAAGTCATTACAATTGTTGGGCAAAGTCATTTTTAGAGGTCGGATAAGTGATTAACAGTGGTGGGCAAAGTCATTACAATTGTTGAGCAAAGTCATTTTTAGAGGTCGGATAAGTTATTAACAGTGGTGGGCAAAGTCATTACCAGTGGTTGGCAAAGTAATTACAATTGTTGGGCAAAGTCATTTTTAGAACTAGGATAAGTGATTAATAGTGGTTGGTAAAGTCATTCAATTGTTTGGCAAAGTCATTACAATTGTTGGGCAAAGTTATTATAATTGTTTGGCAAAGTCATTACAATTGTTGGGCAAAGACATTACAATTGTTGGGCAATGTCATTTTTAGAGGTCGGATAAGTGATTAACAGTAATGGGAAAAGTCATTACCAGTGGTTGGGCAAAGACAATTTTAGAGGTCGGATTAGTGATAAACAGTGGTTAGGAAAATAATTACAATTAATAGGCAAAGTCATTTTTAGAGGTCGGATAAGTGATTAACAGTAGTTGGCAAGGTAACAACAATTGTTGAGCAAAGTCATTTTTGGAGGTCGTATAAGTGATTTACAGTGGTTGGCAAAGTCATTACAATTGTTGAGCAAAGTAATTTTTAGAGGTCGGATAAGTGATTAACAGTGGTTGGTATAGTCATTACATTTGTTGAGAAAAGACATTTTTAGAGGTCGGATAAGTGATTAATAGTGGTTGGCAAAGTCATTAAAATTGTTAGGCAAAGTAATTTTTAGAGGTTGGATAAGTGATTAAGAGTGGTTGGCAAAGTAATTACAATTGTTGGGCAAAGTCATTTTAGAGGTCGGATAAGTGATTTACAGTGATGGGCAAAGTCATTACAATTGTTGGGCAAAGACATTTTTAGAGGTCGGATAAGTGATTAATAGTGGTTGGCAAAGTAATTTCAATTGTTGGGCTTAGTCATTTTTAGAGGTCGGATAAGTGATAAACAGTGATTTGCAAAGTAATTACTAGTGGTTGGCAATGTCATTACAATTGTTGGGCAATGTCATGTTTAGAGGTCGGATAAGTGATTAACAGTGGGTGGCAAAGTCATTCCATTAGTTGGGCAAAGCAATTTCTCGGAGATCGGATAAGTGATTACCAGTGGTTGGCAAAGTCATTACAATTGTTGGGCAAAGTCATTACTATTGTTGGGCAAAGTCATTACAATTGTTGGGAAAAGTAATTTTTAGGGGTCGGTTAAATGATTAACAGTGGTGAGAAAAGTCATCACAATTGTTGAGCAAAGTCATTTTTGGAGGTCGTATAAGTCATTAACAGTGGTTGGCAAAGTCATTACAATTGTTGGGCAAAGCCAATTTTAGAGGTCGGATTAGTGATAAACAAAGGTTAGGAAAATCATTACAATTGTTAGGCAAAGTCATTTTTAGAGGTCGGATAAGTGATTAACAGTGGTTGGCAAAGTCATTACAATTGTTGGGCAAAGTCATTTTTAGAGGTCGGATAAGTGATTAACAGTGATGTGAAAAGTCATTACCAGTGGTTGGCTGAAGTAACTACAATTGTTGAGCAAAGTCATTTTTGGAGGTCGTATTAGTGATTAATAGTGGTTGGCAAAGTAATTACAATTGTTGGGCAAAGTCATTTTAGAGGTCGGATAAGTGATTTACAGTGATGGGCAAAGTCATTACAATTGTTGGGCAAAGACATTTTTAGAGGTCGGATAAGTTATTAATAGTGGTTGGCAAAGTAATTTCAATTGTTGGGCTTAGTCATTTTTAGAGGTCGGATAAGTGATAAACAGTGGTTTGCAAAGTAATTACTAGTGGTTGGCAAAGTCATTACAATTGCTGAGCAAAGTAATTTTTAGAGGTCGGATAAGTGATTAACAGTGGTTGGTATAGTCATTACATTTGTTGAGAAAAGACATTTTTAAAGGTCGGATAAGTGATTAACTGTGGTGGGCAAAGTCAGTACCAGTGGTTGGCAAAGTCATTTAAATTGTTGGGCGAAGTCATTTTTAGAGGTCGGATAAGTGATAAACAGTGGTTGGCAAAGTAATTACTAGTGGTTGGCAAAAACATTACAATTGTTGGGCAAAGTGATTTTAAGAGGTTGGATAAGTGATTAACAATGTTTGGCAAAGTCATTACAATTGTTGGGCAAAGTGATTTTTAGGGGTCGGATAAGTGATTAACAATGTTTGGCAAAGTCATTACAATTGTTTAGCAAAGTAATTTTTAGAGGTCGGATAAGTGATTAAAAGTGGTTGGTATAGTCATTGCAATTGTTGGGCAAAGACATTTTTAGAGGTCGGATAAGTGATAAACAGTGGTTGGCAAAGTCATTAAAATTGTTAGGCAAAGTCATTTTTAGAGGTTGGATAAGTGATTAACAGTGGTTGGCAAAGTCATTACAATTGTTGGGCAAAGTCATTTTTAGAGGTCGGATAAGTGATTAATAGTGGTTGGCAATGTCATTACAATTGTTGGGCAATGTCATTTTTAGAGGTTGGATAAGTGATTACTAGTGGTTGGCAAAGTCATTACAATTGTTGGGCAAAGTCATTTTTTGAGGTCGGATAAGTGATTAACAGTGGTGGGCAAAGTCATTTCAATTGTTGGGCTAAGTAATTTTTAGAGGTCGGATAAGTGATTAACAGTGGTTGGCAAATTAATTACTAGTGGTTGGCAAAAACATTAAAATTGTTGGGCAAAGACATTTTTAGAGGCCGGATAAGTGATTAACAGTGGTTGGCAAATTCATTTCAATTGTTGGCCAAAGTCATTACAATTGACGGGCCAAGTCATTTTTACAGGTCGGATAAGTGATTAACTGTGGTGGGCAAAGTCATTACCAGTGGTTGGCAAACTCATTTCAATTGTTGGGCAAAGACATTTTTAGGGGTCGGATAAGTGATTAACAGTGGTTGGCAAAATAATCACAATTGTTGGGCAAAGTCATTTTTAGAGGTAGGATAAGTGATTAACTATGGTTGGCAAAGTCATTACAATTGTTGGGCAAGGTCATTACAATTGTTGGGCAGAGTCATTACAATTGTTTGGCAAAGTCATTTCAATTGTTGGGCAAAGTCATTACAATTGTTGGGCAATGTCATTTCAATTGTTGGGCAAAGACATTTTTAGAGGTCGGATAAGTGATTAACAGTGGTTGGCAAAGGCATTACAATTGTTGGGCAAAGACATTTTTAGAGGTCGGATAAGTGATTAACAGTGGTTGGCAAAGTAACTACAATTGTTGAGCAAAGTCATTTTTGGAGGTCGTATAAGTGATTTACAGTGGTTGGCAAAATCATTACAATTGTTGGGCAAAGTCATTACAATTGTTGGGCAAAGACAATTTTAGAGGTCGGATTAGTGATAAACAAAGGTTAGGAAAATCATTACAATTGTTAGGCAAAGTCATTTTTAGAGGTCGGATAAGTGATTAACAGTGGTTGGCAAAGTCATTACAATTGTTGGGCAAAGTCATTTTTAGAGGTCGGATAAGTGATTAACAGTGATGTGAAAAGTCATTACCAGTGGTTGGCTGAAGTAACTACAATTGTTGAGCAAAGTCATTTTTGGAGGTCGTATTAGTGATTAATAGTTGTTGGCAAAGTAATTACAATTGTTGGGCAAAGTCATTTTAGAGGTCGGATAAGTGATTTACAGTGATGGGCAAAGTCATTACAATTGTTGGGCAAAGACATTTTTAGAGGTCGGATAAGTTATTAATAGTGGTTGGCAAAGTTATTTCAATTGTTGGGCTAAGTCATTTTTAGAGGTCGGATAAGTGATAAACAGTGGTTTGCAAAGTAATTACTAGTGGTTGGCAAAGTCATTACAATTGTTGAGCAAAGTAATTTTTATAGGTCGGATAAGTGATTAACAGTGGTTGGTATAGTCATTACAATTGTTGAGAAAAGACATTTTTAAAGGTCGGATAAGTGATTAACTGTGGTGGGCAAAGTCATTACCAGTGGTTGGCAAAGTCATTTCAATTGTTGGGCGAAGTCATTTTTAGAGGTCGGATAAGTGATAAACAGTGGTTGGCAAAGTAATTACTAGTGGTTGGCAAAAACATTACAATTGTTGGGCAAAGTGATTTTAAGAGGTTGGATAAGTGATTAACAATGTTTGGCAAAGTCATTACAATTGTTGGGCAAAGTGATTTTTAGGGGTCGGATAAGTGATTAACAATGTTTGGCAAAGTCATTACAATTGTTTAGCAAAGTAATTTTTAGAGGTCGGATAAGTGATTAACAGTGGTTGGTATAGTCATTGCAATTGTTGGGCAAAGACATTTTTAGAGGTCGGATAAGTGATAAACAGTGGTTGGCAAAGTCATTAAAATTGTTAGGCAAAGTCATTTTTAGAGGTTGGATAAGTGATTAACAGTGGTTGGCAAAGTCATTACAATTGTTGGGCAAAGTCATTTTTAGAGGTCGGATAAGTGATTAATAGTGGTTGGCAATGTCATTACAATTGTTGGGCAATGTCATTTTTAGATGTTGGATAAGTGATTACTAGTGGTTGGCAAAGTCATTACAATTGTTGGGCAAAGTCATTTTTTGAGGTCGGATAAGTGATTAACAGTAGTTGGCAAGGTAACAACAATTGTTGAGCAAAGTCATTTTTGGAGGTCGTATAAGTGATTTACAGTGGTTGGCAAAGTCATTACAATTGTTGAGCAAAGTAATTTTTAGAGGTCGGATAAGTGATTAACAGTGGTTGGTATAGTCATTACATTTGTTGAGAAAAGACATTTTTAGAGGTCGGATAAGTGATCAATAGTGGTTGGCAAAGTCATTAAAATTGTTAGGCAAAGTAATTTTTAGAGGTTGGATAAGTGATTAAGAGTGGTTGGCAAAGTAATTACAATTGTTGGGCAAAGTCATTTTAGAGGTCGGATAAGTGATTTACAGTGATGGGCAAAGTCATTACAATTGTTGGGCAAAGACATTTTTAGAGGTCGGATAAGTGATTAATAGTGGTTGGCAAAGTAATTTCAATTGTTGGGCTTAGTCATTTTTAGAGGTCGGATAAGTGATAAACAGTGATTTGCAAAGTAATTACTAGTGGTTGGCAATGTCATTACAATTGTTGGGCAATGTCATGTTTAGAGGTCGGATAAGTGATTAACAGTGGGTGGCAAAGTCATTCCATTAGTTGGGCAAAGCAATTTCTCGGAGATCGGATAAGTGATTACCAGTGGTTGGCAAAGTCATTACAATTGTTGGGCAAAGTCATTACAATTGTTGGGCAAAGTCATTACAATTGTTGGGAAAAGTAATTTTTAGGGGTCGGTTAAATGATTAACAGTGGTGAGAAAAGTCATCACAATTGTTGAGCAAAGTCATTTTTGGAGGTCGTATAAGTCATTAACAGTGGTTGGCAAAGTCATTACAATTGTTGGGCAAAGCCAATTTTAGAGGTCGGATTAGTGATAAACAAAGGTTAGGAAAATCATTACAATTGTTAGGCAAAGTCATTTTTAGAGGTCGGATAAGTGATTAACAGTGGTTGGCAAAGTCATTACAATTGTTGGGCAAAGTCATTTTTAGAGGTCGGATAAGTGATTAACAGTGATGTGAAAAGTCATTACCAGTGGTTGGCTGAAGTAACTACAATTGTTGAGCAAAGTCATTTTTGGAGGTCGTATTAGTGATTAATAGTGGTTGGCAAAGTCATTACAATTGTTGGGCAAAGACATTTTTAGAGGTCGGATAAGTTATTAATAGTGGTTGGCAAAGTAATTTCAATTGTTGGGCTTAGTCATTTTTAGAGGTCGGATAAGTGATAAACAGTGGTTTGCAAAGTAATTACTAGTGGTTGGCAAAGTCATTACAATTGCTGAGCAAAGTAATTTTTAGAGGTCGGATAAGTGATTAACAGTGGTTGGTATAGTCATTACATTTGTTGAGAAAAGACATTTTTAAAGGTCGGATAAGTGATTAACTGTGGTGGGCAAAGTCAGTACCAGTGGTTGGCAAAGTCATTTAAATTGTTGGGCGAAGTCATTTTTAGAGGTCGGATAAGTGATAAACAGTGGTTGGCAAAGTAATTACTAGTGGTTGGCAAAAACATTACAATTGTTGGGCAAAGTGATTTTAAGAGGTTGGATAAGTGATTAACAATGTTTGGCAAAGTCATTACAATTGTTGGGCAAAGTGATTTTTAGGGGTCGGATAAGTGATTAACAATGTTTGGCAAAGTCATTACAATTGTTTAGCAAAGTAATTTTTAGAGGTCGGATAAGTGATTAAAAGTGGTTGGTATAGTCATTGCAATTGTTGGGCAAAGACATTTTTAGAGGTCGGATAAGTGATAAACAGTGGTTGGCAAAGTCATTACAATTGTTGTGCAAAGTCATTTTTAGAGGTCGGATAAGTGATTAATAGTGGTTGGCAATGTCATTACAATTGTTGGGCAATGTCATTTTTAGAGGTTGGATAAGTGATTACTAGTGGTTGGCAAAGTCATTACAATTGTTGGGCAAAGTCATTTTTTGAGGTCGGATAAGTGATTAACAGTGGTGGGCAAAGTCATTTCAATTGTTGGGCTAAGTAATTTTTAGAGGTCGGATAAGTGATTAACAGTGGTTGGCAAATTAATTACTAGTGGTTGGCAAAAAACATTAAAATTGTTGGGCAAAGACATTTTTAGAGGCCGGATAAGTGATTAACAGTGGTTGGCAAATTCATTTCAATTGTTGGCCAAAGTCATTACAATTGACGGGCCAAGTCATTTTTACAGGTCGGATAAGTGATTAACTGTGGTGGGCAAAGTCATTACCAGTGGTTGGCAAACTCATTTCAATTGTTGGGCAAAGACATTTTTAGGGGTCGGATAAGTGATTAACAGTGGTTGGCAAAATAATCACAATTGTTGGGCAAAGTCATTTTTAGAGGTAGGATAAGTGATTAACTATGGTTGGCAAAGTCATTACAATTGTTGGGCAAGGTCATTACAATTGTTGGGCAGAGTCATTACAATTGTTTGGCAAAGTCATTTCAATTGTTGGGCAAAGTCATTACAATTGTTGGGCAAAGTCATTACAATTGTTGGGCAATGTCATTTCAATTGTTGGGCAAAGACATTTTAGAGGTCGGATAAGTGATTAACAGTGGTTGGCAAAGTCATTACAATTGTTGGGCAAAGACATTTTTAGAGGTCGGATAAGTGATTAACAGTGGTTGGCAAAGTAACTACAATTGTTGAGCAAAGTCATTTTTGGAGGTCGTATAAGTGATTTACAGTGGTTGGCAAAATCATTACAATTGTTGGGCAAAGTCATTACAATTGTTGGGCAAAGACAATTTTAGAGGTCGGATTAGTGATAAACAAAGGTTAGGAAAATCATTACAATTGTTAGGCAAAGTCATTTTTAGAGGTCGGATAAGTGATTAACAGTGGTTGGCAAAGTCATTACAATTGTTGGGCAAAGTCATTTTTAGAGGTCGGATAAGTGATTAACAGTGATGTGAAAAGTCATTACCAGTGGTTGGCTGAAGTTACTACAATTGTTGAGCAAAGTCATTTTTGGAGGTCGTATTAGTGATTAATAGTTGTTGGCAAAGTAATTACAATTGTTGGGCAAAGTCATTTTAGAGGTCGGATAAGTGATTTACAGTGATGGGCAAAGTCATTACAATTGTTGGGCAAAGACATTTTTAGAGGTCGGATAAGTGATTAACAGTGGTTGGCAAAGTAACTACAATTGTTGAGCAAAGTCATTTTTGGAGGTCGTATAAGTGATTTACAGTGGTTGGCAAAATCATTACAATTGTTGGGCAAAGTCATTACAATTGTTGGGCAAAGACAATTTTAGAGGTCGGATTAGTGATAAACAAAGGTTAGGAAAATCATTACAATTGTTAGGCAAAGTCATTTTTAGAGGTCGGATAAGTGATTAACAGTGGTTGGCAAAGTCATTACAATTGTTGGGCAAAGTCATTTTTAGAGGTCGGATAAGTGATTAACAGTGATGTGAAAAGTCATTACCAGTGGTTGGCTGAAGTTACTACAATTGTTGAGCAAAGTCATTTTTGGAGGTCGTATTAGTGATTAATAGTGGTTGGCAAAGTTATTTCAATTGTTGGGCTAAGTCATTTTTAGAGGTCGGATAAGTGATAAACAGTGGTTTGCAAAGTAATTACTAGTGGTTGGCAAAGTCATTACAATTGTTGAGCAAAGTAATTTTTATAGGTCGGATAAGTGATTAACAGTGGTTGGTATAGTCATTACAATTGTTGAGAAAAGACATTTTTAAAGGTCGGATAAGTGATTAACTGTGGTGGGCAAAGTCATTACCAGTGGTTGGCAAAGTCATTTCAATTGTTGGGCGAAGTCATTTTTAGAGGTCGGATAAGTGATAAACAGTGGTTGGCAAAGTAATTACTAGTGGTTGGCAAAAACATTACAATTGTTGGGCAAAGTGATTTTAAGAGGTTGGATAAGTGATTAACAATGTTTGGCAAAGTCATTACAATTGTTGGGCAAAGTGATTTTTAGGGGTCGGATAAGTGATTAACAATGTTTGGCAAAGTCATTACAATTGTTTAGCAAAGTAATTTTTAGAGGTCGGATAAGTGATTAACAGTGGTTGGTATAGTCATTGCAATTGTTGGGCAAAGACATTTTTAGAGGTCGGATAAGTGATAAACAGTGGTTGGCAAAGTCATTAAAATTGTTAGGCAAAGTCATTTTTAGAGGTTGGATAAGTGATTAACAGTGGTTGGCAAAGTCATTACAATTGTTGGGCAAAGTCATTTTTAGAGGTCGGATAAGTGATTAACAGTGGTTGGCAAAGTAACTACAATTGTTGAGCAAAGTCATTTTTGGAGGTCGTATAAGTGATTTACAGTGGTTGGCAAAATCATTACAATTGTTGGGCAAAGTCATTACAATTGTTGGGCAAAGACAATTTTAGAGGTCGGATTAGTGATAAACAAAGGTTAGGAAAATCATTACAATTGTTAGGCAAAGTCATTTTTAGAGGTCGGATAAGTGATTAACAGTGGTTGGCAAAGTCATTACAATTGTTGGGCAAAGTCATTTTTAGAGGTCGGATAAGTGATTAACAGTGATGTGAAAAGTCATTACCAGTGGTTGGCTGAAGTTACTACAATTGTTGAGCAAAGTCATTTTTGGAGGTCGTATTAGTGATTAATAGTGGTTGGCAAAGTTATTTCAATTGTTGGGCTAAGTCATTTTTAGAGGTCGGATAAGTGATAAACAGTGGTTTGCAAAGTAATTACTAGTGGTTGGCAAAGTCATTACAATTGTTGAGCAAAGTAATTTTTATAGGTCGGATAAGTGATTAACAGTGGTTGGTATAGTCATTACAATTGTTGAGAAAAGACATTTTTAAAGGTCGGATAAGTGATTAACTGTGGTGGGCAAAGTCATTACCAGTGGTTGGCAAAGTCATTTCAATTGTTGGGCGAAGTCATTTTTAGAGGTCGGATAAGTGATAAACAGTGGTTGGCAAAGTAATTACTAGTGGTTGGCAAAAACATTACAATTGTTGGGCAAAGTGATTTTAAGAGGTTGGATAAGTGATTAACAATGTTTGGCAAAGTCATTACAATTGTTGGGCAAAGTGATTTTTAGGGGTCGGATAAGTGATTAACAATGTTTGGCAAAGTCATTACAATTGTTTAGCAAAGTAATTTTTAGAGGTCGGATAAGTGATTAACAGTGGTTGGTATAGTCATTGCAATTGTTGGGCAAAGACATTTTTAGAGGTCGGATAAGTGATTAACAGTGATGTGAAAAGTCATTACCAGTGGTTGGCTGAAGTTACTACAATTGTTGAGCAAAGTCATTTTTGGAGGTCGTATTAGTGATTAATAGTGGTTGGCAAAGTTATTTCAATTGTTGGGCTAAGTCATTTTTAGAGGTCGGATAAGTGATAAACAGTGGTTTGCAAAGTAATTACTAGTGGTTGGCAAAGTCATTACAATTGTTGAGCAAAGTAATTTTTATAGGTCGGATAAGTGATTAACAGTGGTTGGTATAGTCATTACAATTGTTGAGAAAAGACATTTTTAAAGGTCGGATAAGTGATTAACTGTGGTGGGCAAAGTCATTACCAGTGGTTGGCAAAGTCATTTCAATTGTTGGGCGAAGTCATTTTTAGAGGTCGGATAAGTGATAAACAGTGGTTGGCAAAGTAATTACTAGTGGTTGGCAAAAACATTACAATTGTTGGGCAAAGTGATTTTAAGAGGTTGGATAAGTGATTAACAATGTTTGGCAAAGTCATTACAATTGTTGGGCAAAGTGATTTTTAGGGGTCGGATAAGTGATTAACAATGTTTGGCAAAGTCATTACAATTGTTTAGCAAAGTAATTTTTAGAGGTCGGATAAGTGATTAACAGTGGTTGGTATAGTCATTGCAATTGTTGGGCAAAGACATTTTTAGAGGTCGGATAAGTGATAAACAGTGGTTGGCAAAGTCATTAAAATTGTTAGGCAAAGTCATTTTTAGAGGTTGGATAAGTGATTAACAGTGGTTGGCAAAGTCATTACAATTGTTGGGCAAAGTCATTTTTAGAGGTCGGATAAGTGATTAATAGTGGTTGGCAATGTCATTACAATTGTTGGGCAATGTCATTTTTAGAGGTTGGATAAGTGATTACTAGTGGTTGGCAAAGTCATTACAATTGTTGGGCAAAGTCATTTTTTGAGGTCGGATAAGTGATTAACAGTGGTGGGCAAAGTCATTTCAATTGTTGGGCTAAGTAATTTTTAGAGGTCGGATAAGTGATTAACAGTGGTTGGCAAATTAATTACTAGTGGTTGGCAAAAACATTAAAATTGTTGGGCAAAGACATTTTTAGAGGCCGGATAAGTGATTAACAGTGGTTGGCAAATTCATTTCAATTGTTGGCCAAAGTCATTACAATTGTTGGGCAAAGTCATTACAATTGACGGGCCAAGTCATTTTTACAGGTCGGATAAGTGATTAACTGTGGTGGGCAAAGTCATTACCAGTGGTTGGCAAACTCATTTCAATTGTTGGGCAAAGACATTTTTAGGGGTCGGATAAGTGATTAACAGTGGTTGGCAAAATAATCACAATTGTTGGGCAAAGTCATTTTTAGAGGTAGGATAAGTGATTAACTATGGTTGGCAAAGTCATAACAATTGTTGGGCAAGGTCATTACAATTGTTGGGCAGAGTCATTACAATTGTTTGGCAAAGTCATTTCAATTGTTGGGCAAAGTCATTACAATTGTTGGGCAAAGTCATTACAATTGTTGGGCAATGTCATTTCAATTGTTGGGCAAAGACATTTTTAGAGGTCGGATAAGTGATTAACAGTGGTTGGCAAAGTCATTACAATTGTTGGGCAAAGACATTTTTAGAGGTCGGATAAGTGATTAACAGTGGTTGGCAAAGTAACTACAATTGTTGAGCAAAGTCATTTTTGGAGGTCGTATAAGTGATTTACAGTGGTTGGCAAAATCATTACAATTGTTGGGCAAAGTCATTACAATTGTTGGGCAAAGTCATTTTTAGAGGTCGGTTAAATGATTAACAGTGGTAAGAAAAGTCATCACAATTGTTTAGCAAAGTCATTTTTGGAGGTCGTATAAGTCATTAACAGTGGTTGGCAAAGTCATTACAATTGTTGGGCAAAGACAATTTTAGAGGTCCGATTAGTGATAAACATAGGTTAGGAAAATCATTACAATTGTTAGGCAAAGTCATTTTTAGAGGTCGGATAAGTGATTAACAGTGATTGGCAAAGTCATTACAATTGTTGGGCAAAGTCATTTTTAGAGGTCGGATAAGTGATTAACAGTGATGTGAAAAGTCATTACCAGTGGTTGGCTGAAGTAACTACAATTGTTGAGCAAAGTCATTTTTGGAGGTCGTATAAGTGATTAATAGTGGTTGGCAAAGTAATTACAATTGTTGGGCAAATTCATTTTAGAGGTCGGATAAGTGATTTACAGTGATGGGCAAAGTCATTACAATTGTTGGGCAAAGACATTTTTAGAGGTCGGATAAGTAATTAATAGTGGTTGGCAAAGTTATTTCAATTGTTGGGCTAAGTCATTTTTAGAGGTCGGATAAGTGATAAACAGTGGTTTGCAAAGTAATTACTAGTGGTTGGCAAAGTCATTACAATTGTTGAGCAAAGTAATTTTTATAGGTCGGATAAGTGATTAACAGTGGTTGGTATAGTCATTACAATTGTTGAGAAAAGACATTTTTAAAGGTCGGATAAGTGATTAACTGTGGTGGGCAAAGTCATTACCAGTGGTTGGCAAAGTCATTTCAATTGTTGGGCGAAGTCATTTTTAGAGGTCGGATAAGTGATAAACAGTGGTTGGCAAAGTAATTACTAGTGGTTGGCAAAAACATTACAATTGTTGGGCAAAGTGATTTTAAGAGGTTGGATAAGTGATTAACAATGTTTGGCAAAGTCATTACAATTGTGGGGCAAAGTGATTTTTAGAGGTCGGATAAGTGATTAACAATGTTTGGCAAAGTCATTACAATTGTTTAGCAAAGTAATTTTTAGAGGTCGGATAAGTGATTAACAGTGGTTGGTATAGTCATTGCAATTGTTGGGCAAAGACATTTTTAGAAGTCGGATAAGTGATAAACAGTGGTTGGCAAAGTCATTAAAATTGTTAGGCAAAGTCATTTTTAGAGGTTGGATAAGTGATTAACAGTGGTTGGCAAAGTCATTACAATTGTTGGGCAAAGTCATTTTTAGAGGTCGGATAAGTGATTAACAGTGGTGGGAAAAGTCATTACCAGTGGTTGGCTGAAGTAACTACAATTTTTGGGCAAAGTCATTTTTAGAGGTCGGATAAGTGATTAACAGTGGTTGGTAAAGTAACTACAATTGTTGAGCAAAGTCATTTTTGGAGGTCGTATAAGTGATTTACAGTGGTTGGCAAAGTCATTACAATTGTTTAGCAAAGTAATTTTTAGAGGTCGGATAAGTGATTAACAGTGGTTGGCAAAGTCATTACAATTGTTGGGCAAAGTCATTTTTTGAGGTCGGATAAGTGATTAACAGTGGTGGGCAAAGTCATTTCAATTGTTGGGCTAAGTAATTTTAAGAGGTCGGATAAGTGATTAACAGTGGTTGGCAAATTAATTACTAGTGGTTGGCAAAAACATTAAAATTGTTGGGCAAAGACATTTTTAGAGGTCGGATAAGTGATTAACAGTGGTTGGCAAATTCATTTCAATTGTTTGCTAAAGTCATTACAATTGTTGGGCAAAGTCATTACAATTGACGGGCCAAGTCATTTTTAGAGGTCGGATAAGTGATTAACTGTGGTGGGCAAAGTCATTACCAGTGGTTGGCAAACTCATTTCAATTGTTGGGCAAAGACATTTTTAGAGGTCGGATAAGTGATTAACAGTGGTTGGCAAAATAATAACAATTGTTGGGCAAAGTCATTTTTAGAGGTAGGATAAGTGATTAACTATGGTTGGCAAAGTCATTACAATTGTTGGGCAAGGTCATTACAATTGTTGGGCAGAGTCATTACAATTGTTGGGCAAAGTCATTACAATTGTTGGGCAAAGACATTTTTAGAGGTCGGATAAGTGATTAACAGTGGTTGGCAAAGAAACTACATTTGTTGAGCAAAGTCATTTTTGGAGGTCGTATAAGTGATTTACAGTGGTTGGCAAAATCATTGCAATTGTTGGGCAAAGTCATTACAATTGTTGGGCAAAGTCATTTTTAGAGGTCGGTTAAATGATTAACAGTGGTAAGAAAAGTCATCACAATTGTTTAGCAAAGTCATTTTTGGAGGTCGAATAAGTCATTAACAGTGGTTGGCAAAGTCATTACAATTGTTGGGCAAAGACAATTTTAGAGGTCGGATTAGTGATAAACAAAGGTTAGGAAAATCATTACAATTGTTAGGCTAAGTCATTTTTAGAGGTCGGATAAGTGATTAACAGTGGTTGGCAAAGTCATTACAATTGTTGGGCAAAGTCATTTTTAGAGGTCGGATAAGTGATTAACAGTGATGTGAAAAGTCATTACCAGTGGTTGGCTGAAGTAACTACAATTGTTGAGCAAAGTCATCTTTGGAGGTCGTATAAGTGATTAATAGTGGTTGGCAAAGTAATTACAATTGTTGGGCAAATTCATTTTAGAGGTCGGATAAGTGATTTAC
Source organism: Brachionus asplanchnoidis (assembly GCA_025491095.1). Classification (NCBI taxonomy): domain Eukaryota; kingdom Metazoa; phylum Rotifera; class Eurotatoria; order Ploima; family Brachionidae; genus Brachionus; species Brachionus asplanchnoidis. Next base: position 8,115 of record JAILYF010000113.1, on the reverse strand, counting down.
AGTGATGGGCAAAGTCATTACAATTGTTGGGCAAAGACATTTTTAGAGGTCTTTAAAGTGATTAATAGTGGTTGGCAAAGTTATTTCAATTGTTGGGCTAAGTCATTTTTAGAGGTCGGATAAGTGATAAACAGTGGTTTGCAAAGTAATTACTAGTGGTTGGCAAAGTCATTACAATTGTTGAGCAAAGTAATTTTTAGAGGTCGGATAAGTGATTAACAGTGGTTGGTATAGTCATTACAATTGTTGAGAAAAGACATTTTTAAAGGTCGGATAAGTGATAAACAGTGGTTGGCAAAGTAATTACTAGTGGTTGGCAAAAACATTACAATTGTTGGGCAAAGTGATTTTAAGAGGTTGGATAAGTGATTAACAATGTTTGGCAAAGTCATTACAATTGTTGGGCAAAGTGATTTTTAGAGGTCGGATAAGTGATTAACAATGTTTGGCAAAGTCATTACAATTGTTTAGCAAAGTAATTTTTAGAGGTCGGATAAGTGATTAACAGTGGTTGGTATAGTCATTGCAATTGTTGGGCAAAGACATTTTTAGAGGTCGGATAAGTGATAAACAGTGGTTGGCAAAGTCATTAAAATTGTTAGGCAAAGTCATTTTTAGAGGTTGGATAAGTGATTAACAGTAGTTGGCAAAGTCATTACAATTGTTGGGCAAAGTCATTTTTAGAGGTCGGATAAGTGATTAACAGTGGTGGGAAAAGTCATTACCAGTGGTTGGCTGAAGTAACTACAATTTTTGGGCAAAGTCATTTTTAGAGGTCGGATAAGTGATTAACAGTGGTTGGCAAAGTAACTACAATTGTTGAGCAAAGTCATTTTTGGAGGTCGTATAAGTGATTTACAGTGGTTGGCAAAGTCATTACAATTGTTGGGCAAAGTCATTTTTAGAGGTCGGATAAGTGATTAACAGTGATGTGAAAAGTCATTACCAGTGGTGGCTGAAGTAACTACAATTGTTGAGCAAAGTCATTTTTGTGGGTCGTATAAGTGATTTACAGTGGTTGGCAAAGTCATTACAATTGTTGGGCAAAGACATTTTTAGAAGGTGGGATAAGTGATTAATAGTGGTTGGCAAAGTCATTAAATTGTTTGGCAAAGTCATTACAATTGTTGGGCAAAGTCATTACAATTGTTGGGCAATGTCATTTTTAGAGGTCGGATAAGTGATTAACAGTAGTGGGCAAAGTCATTACCAGTGGTTGGCAAAGTCATTTCAATTGTTGGGCAAAGATATTTTTAGAGGTCGGATAAGTGATTAACAGTGGTTGGCAAAGTCATTCCAATTGTTGGGCAAAGTCATTTTTAGAGGTCGGATAAGTGATTAACAGTGGTTGGCAAAGTAACTACAATTGTTGAGCAAAGTCATTTTTGGAGGTCGTATAAGTGATTTACAGTGGTTGGCAAAGTCATTACAATTGTTGGGCAAAGTCATTGCAATTGTTGGGCAAAGTCATTTTAGAGGTCGGTTAAATGATTAACAGTGGTTAGAAAAGTCATCACAATTGTTTAGCAAAGTCATTTTTGGAGGTCGTATAAGTCATTAACAGTGGTTGGCAAAGTCATTACAATTGTTGGGCAAAGACAATTTTAGAGGTCGGATTAGTGATAAACAGTGGTTAGGAAAATCATTACAATTGTAAGGCAAAGTCATTTTTATAGGTCGGATAAGTGATTAACAGTGGTTGGCAAAGTCATTACAATTGTTGGGCAAAGCCATTTTTAGAGGTCGGATAAGTGATTAACAGTGGTTGGCAAAGTAACTACAATTGTTGAGCAAAGTCATTTTTGGAGGTCGTATAAGTGATTTACAGTGGTTGGCAATGTCATTACAATTGTTGGGCAAAGTTATTATAATTGTTGGGCAAAGTCATTACAATTGTAAGGCAAAGTCATTTTTATAGGTCGGATTAGTGATAAACAGTGGTTAGGAAAATCATTACAATTGTTAGGCAAAGTCATTTTTAGAGGTCGGATAAGTGATTAACAGTGGTTGGCAAAGTAATTACAATTGTTGAGCAAAGTCATTTTTGGAGGTCGTATAAGTGATTTACAGTGGTTGGCAAAGTCATTACAATTGTTGGACAAAGTTATTATAATTGTTGGGCAAAGTCATTACAATTGTTGGGCAAAGTCATTTTTAGAGGTCGGATAAGTGATTAACAGTGGTGGGCAAAGTCATTACAATTGTTGGGCAAAGTCATTTTTAGAGGTCGGACAAGTGATTAACAGTGGTTGGCAAAGTCATTACAATTGTTGGGCAAAGTCATTTTTAGAGGTCGGATAAGTGATTAACAATGATGTGAAAAGTCATTACCAGTGGTTGGCTGAAGTAACTACAATTGTTGAGCAAAGTCATTTTTGGAGGTCGTATAAGTGATTTACAGTGGTTGGCAAAGTCATTACAATTGTTGGGCAAAGTCATTACAATTGTTGGGCAAAGACATTACAATTATTGGGAAAAGTCATTTTTAGAGGTCGGTTAAATGATTAACAGTGATTAGAAAAGTCATCACAATTGTTGAGCAAAGTCATTTTTGGAGGTCGTATAAGTCATTAACAGTGGTTGGCAAAGTCATTACAATTGTTGGGCAAAGAAAATTTTAGAGGTCGGATTAGTGATAAACAGTGGTTAGGAAAATCATTACAATTATTAGGCAAAGTCATTTTTAGAGGTCGGATAAGTGATTAACAGTGGTTGGCAAAGTCATTACAATTGTTGGGCAAAGTCATTTTTAGAGGTCGGATTAGTGATAAACAGTGGTTAGGAAAATCATTACAATTGTTAGGCAAAGTCATTTTTAGAGGTCGGATAAATGATTAACAGTGGTTGGCAAAGTTATTATAATTGTTGGGCAAAGTCATTACAATTGTTGGGCAAGTCATTTTTAGAGGTCGGATAAGTGATTAACAGTGGTGGGCAAAGTCATTACAATTGTTGGGCAAAGTCATTTTTAGAGGTCGGATTAGTGATAAACAGTGGTTAGAAAAGTCATCACAATTGTTTAGCAAAGTCATTTTTGGAGGTCGTATAAGTCATTAACAGTGGTTGGCAAAGTCATTACAATTGTTGGGCAAAGACAATTTTAGAGGTCGGATTAGTGATAAACAGTGGTTAGGAAAATCATTACAATTGTAAGGCAAAGTCATTTTTATAGGTCGGATAAGTGATTAACAGTGGTTGGCAAAGTCATTACAATTGTTGGGCAAAGCCATTTTTAGAGGTCGGATAAGTGATTAACAGTGGTTGGCAAAGTAACTACAATTGTTGAGCAAAGTCATTTTTGGAGGTCGTATAAGTGATTTACAGTGGTTGGCAATGTCATTACAATTGTTGGGCAAAGTTATTATAATTGTTGGGCAAAGTCATTACAATTGTAAGGCAAAGTCATTTTTATAGGTCGGATTAGTGATAAACAGTGGTTAGGAAAATCATTACAATTGTTAGGCAAAGTCATTTTTAGAGGTCGGATAAGTGATTAACAGTGGTTGGCAAGTAATTACAATTGTTGAGCAAAGTCATTTTTGGAGGTCGTATAAGTGATTTACAGTGGTTGGCAAAGTCATTACAATTGTTGGACAAAGTTATTATAATTGTTGGGCAAAGTCATTACAATTGTTGGGCAAAGTCATTTTTAGAGGTCGGATAAGTGATTAACAGTGGTGGGCAAAGTCATTACAATTGTTGGGCAAAGTCATTTTTAGAGGTCGGACAAGTGATTAACAGTGGTTGGCAAAGTCATTACAATTGTTGGGCAAAGTCATTTTTAGAGGTCGGATAAGTGATTAACAATGATGTGAAAAGTCATTACCAGTGGTTGGCTGAAGTAACTACAATTGTTGAGCAAAGTCATTTTTGGAGGTCGTATAAGTGATTTACAGTGGTTGGCAAAGTCATTACAATTGTTGGGCAAAGTCATTACAATTGTTGGGCAAAGACATTACAATTATTGGGAAAAGTCATTTTTAGAGGTCGGTTAAATGATTAACAGTGATTAGAAAAGTCATCACAATTGTTGAGCAAAGTCATTTTTGGAGGTCGTATAAGTCATTAACAGTGGTTGGCAAAGTCATTACAATTGTTGGGCAAAGAAAATTTTAGAGGTCGGATTAGTGATAAACAGTGGTTAGGAAATCATTACAATTATTAGGCAAAGTCATTTTTAGAGGTCGGATAAGTGATTAACAGTGGTTGGCAAAGTCATTACAATTGTTGGGCAAAGTCATTTTTAGAGGTCGGATTAGTGATAAACAGTGGTTAGGAAAATCATTACAATTGTTAGGCAAAGTCATTTTTAGAGGTCGGATAAATGATTAACAGTGGTTGGCAAAGTTATTATAATTGTTGGGCAAAGTCATTACAATTGTTGGGCAAAGTCATTTTTAGAGGTCGGATAAGTGATTAACAGTGGTGGGCAAAGTCATTACAATTGTTGGGCAAAGTCATTTTTAGAGGTAGGATAAGTGATTAACTATGGTTGGCAAAGTCATTACAATTGTTGGGCAAGGTCATTACAATTGTTGGGCAGAGTCATTACAATTGTTGGGCAAAGTCATTTCAATTGTTGGGCAAAGTCATTTTTAGAGGTCGGTTAAATGATTAACAGTGGTTAGAAAAGTCATCACAATTGTTGAGCAAAGACAATTTTAGAGGTCGGATTAGTGATAAACAGTGGTTAGGAAAATCATTACAATTGTTAGGCAAAGTCATTTTTAGAGGTCGGATAAGTGATTAACAGTGGTTGGCAAAGTCATTACAATTGTGGGCAAAGTCATTTATAGAGGTCGGATAAGTGATTAACAGTGATGTGAAAAGTCATTACCAGTGGTGGCTGAAGTAACTACAATTGTTGAGCAAAGTCATTTTTGTGGGTCGTATAAGTGATTTACAGTGGTTGGCAAAGTCATTACAATTGTTGGGCAAATTCATTTTAGAGGTCGGATAAGTGATTTACAGTGATGGGCAAAGTCATTACAATTGTTGGGCAAAGACATTTTTAGAGGTCGGATAAGTGATTAACAGTGGTTGGCAAAGTAACTACAATTGTTGAGCAAAGTCATTTTTGGAGGTCGTATAAGTGATTTACAGTGGTTGGCAAAGTCATTACAATTGTTGGACAAAGTTATTATAATTGTTGGGCAAAGTCATTACAATTGTTTGGGCAAAGTCATTTTTAGAGGTCGGATAAGTGATTAACAGTGGTGGGCAAAGTCATTACAATTGTTGGGCAAAGTCATTTTTAGAGGTCGGACAAGTGATTAACAGTGGTTGGCAAAGTCATTAAAATTGTTGGGCAAAGTCATTTTTAGAGGTCGGATAAGTGATTAACAATGATGTGAAAAGTCATTACCAGTGGTTGGCTGAAGTAACTACAATTGTTGAGCAAAGTCATTTTTGGAGGTCGTATAAGTGATTTACAGTGGTTGGCAAAGTCATTACAATTGTTGGGCAAAGTCATTACAATTGTTGGGCAAAGACATTACAATTATTGGGAAAAGTCATTTTTAGAGGTCGGTTAAATGATTAACAGTGATTAGAAAAGTCATCACAATTGTTGAGCAAAGTCATTTTTGGAGGTCGTATAAGTCATTAACAGTGGTTGGCAAAGTCATTACAATTGTTGGGCAAAGACAATTTTAGAGGTCGGATTAGTGATAAACAGTGGTTAGGAAAATCATTACAATTATTGGGCAAGGTCATTTTTAGAGGTCGGATAAGTGATTAACAGTGGTTGGCAAAGTCATTAAAATTGTTGGGCAAAGTCATTTTAGAGGTCGGATTAGTGATAAACAGTGGTTAGGAAAATCATTACAATTGTTAAGCAAAGTCATTTTTAGAGGTCGGATAAATGATTAACAGTGGTTGGCAAAGTTATTATAATTGTTGGGCAAAGTCATTACAATTGTTGGGCAAAGTCATTTTAGAGGTCGGATAAGTGATTAACAGTGGTGGGCAAAGTCATTACAATTGTTGGGCAAAGTCATTTTTAGAGGTAGGATAAGTGATTAACTATGGTTGGCAAAGTCATTACAATTGTTGGGCAAGGTCATTACAATTGTTGGGCAGAGTCATTACAATTGTTGGGCAAAGTCATTTCAATTGTTGGGCAAAGTCATTTTTAGAGGTCGGTTAAATGATTAACAGTGGTTAGAAAAGTCATCACAATTGTTGAGCAAAGACAATTTTAGAGGTCGGATTAGTGATAAACAGTGGTTAGGAAAATCATTACAATTGTTAGGCAAAGTCATTTTTAGAGGTCGGATAAGTGATTAACAGTGGTTGGCAAAGTCATTACAATTGTTGGGCAAAGTCATTTATAGAGGTCGGATAAGTGATTAACAGTGATGTGAAAAGTCATTACCAGTGGTGGCTGAAGTAACTACAATTGTTGAGCAAAGTCATTTTTGTGGGTCGTATAAGTGATTTACAGTGGTTGGCAAAGTCATTACAATTGTTGGGCAAATTCATTTTAGAGGTCGGATAAGTGATTTACAGTGATGGGCAAAGTCATTACAATTGTTGGGCAAAGACATTTTTAGAGGTCGGATAAGTGATTAATAGTGGTTGGCAAAGTTATTTCAATTGTTGGGCTAAGTCATTTTTAGAGGTCGGATAAGTAATAAACAGTGGTTTGCAAAGTAATTACTAGTGGTTGGCAAAGTCATTTCAATTGTTGGGCAAAGACATTTTTAGAGGTCGGATAAGTGATTAACAGTGGTTGGCAAAGTGATTACAATTGTTGGGCAAAGTCATTTTTAGAGGTCGGTTAAATGATTAACAGTGGTTAGAAAAGTCATCACAATTGTTTAGCAAAGTCATTTTTGGAGGTCGTATAAGTCATTAACAGTGGTTGGCAAAGTCATTACAATTGTTGGGCAAAGACAATTTTAGAGGTCGGATTAGTGATAAACAGTGGTTAGGAAAATCATTACAATTGTAAGGCAAAGTCATTTTTTGGAGGTCGTATAAGTGATTTACAGTGGTTGGCAATGTCATTACAATTGTTGGGCAAAGACATTTTTAGAAGGTGGGATAAGTGATTAATAGTGGTTGGCAAAGTCATTACAATTGTTTGGCAAAGTCATTACAATTGTTGGGCAAAGTTATTATAATTGTTGGGCAAAGTCATTACAATTGTTGGGCAAAGTCATTTTTAGAGGTCGGATAAGTGATTAACAGTGGTGGGCAAAGTGATTACAATTGTTGGGCAAATCATTTTAGAGTCGGACAAGTGATTAACAGTGGTTGGCAAAGTGATTACAATTGTTGGGCAAGTCATTTTTAGAGGTCGGTTAAATGATTAACAGTGGTTAGAAAAGTCATCACAATTGTTTAGCAAAGTCATTTTTGAGGTCGTATAAGTCATTAACAGTGGTTAGCAAAGTCATTACAATTGTTGGGCAAAGACAATTTTGAGGTCGGATTAGTGATAAACAGTGGTTAGGAAAATCATTACAATTGTAAGCAAAGTCATTTTTTGGAGGTCGTATAAGTGATTTACAGTGGTTGGCATGTCATTACAATTGTTGGGCAAAGACATTTTTGAGGTGGGATAAGTGATTAATAGTGGTTGGCAAAGTCATTACAATTGTTTGGCAAAGTCATTACAATTGTGTGGGCAAAGTTATTATAAGTGTTGGGCAAACATTACAATTGTTGGCAAAGTCATTTTTAGAGGTCGGATAAGTGATTAACATGGTTGGCAAAGTCATTACAATTGTTGGGCAAAGTCATTTTTTAGAGGTCGGATAAGTGATTAACATGATGAAAAGTCATTACCATGGTTGGCTGAAGTAACTACAATTGTTGAGCAAAGTCATTTTTGGAGGTCGTATAAGTGATTTACGTGGTTTGGCAAAGTCATACAATTGTTGGGCAAAGTCATTACAATTGTTGGGCAAAGTCATTACAATTATTGGGCAAAGTCATTTTTAGGTCGGTTAATGATTAACAGTGATTAGAAAAGTCATCAGAATTGTTGAGCAAGTCTTTTTGTAGGTCGTATAAGTCATTAACAGCGGTTTTGGCAAAGTCATTACAATTGTTGGGCAAAGACAATTTTAGAGGTCGGATTAGTGATAAACAGTGGTTAGGAAAAAT